>WURS02448962.1:0-14326 GCA_011762765.2 Rhinocypha anisoptera
CTCCCCCAACCCCCATCTCCCCTCCTGTCTCTGCCCTTCCACCACTCCCTTCCCAAGATCCCAAGACCCCCCCCTCCCCCTCCCACTCTCCCATCCCCTTCCCGATGAGACTTGAGTGTACTCCCCATCCCCCCACGTCCCTCCTCTTCCGACCACGCCCCCCTCCCGTACACGCACTTCCACTTTACTCCGCGTCTACTTAGCCCCGCGATGGTCTCTGCGCACTCCATACTTCACCTCCGGAGGATAAAGTTCCTCGCTCGATTCAAATACTCACGGAACCCCCGACGGCGGCGCCGAGTGGAGAGCGTGGGAGGGGATGGGAAAGGTTTTCCGTCGCTCCCTCTTCCGAAAAACCGGTGAACTACTAGATTGTGTCGCGTTGAACGGTGCGACTCCCAAGTGTTAATGTTAGGTATTCTTTCTTCCGTTAAATTTGGGTCTCCGATGGACACAACTGACCGCCCACGTCCTACCCGCGGGCGTCCTTCGACCCTTAAGTGTAGCCATGAAACTTTTTATTATTTCAAACGTGGTCGAGAAAGAAATCAATTGTTCTGGAGGCTTGGTCAAAATGTGAATATCAAGGAGAAGTGCCGTTTCCAAAGCTTCACCAATGTCTGTTACCATCATCAGGGCTACGTTTCAAACAAATGGAGCAGGAAGCGAGGGGAAGTGAATATTTGGTGAAATTCCCTCAGTTAGTTTATGTCATGCATAGCGTTTGATCTTTTCTCTGTTTTTCCATATCATGAAATAAGAATGATTGATGTTGACATCATATTTCCATCGAAAAATAATTCCATATCATATTTGATAGTTTTCTGTTAAGGTTAATGTACTCTGCTTACAATTTCCGTGTTACTTTTCTCAGTAGTTGGTAGCAGGAAATTCTTGTAACACGGAGGCCGATTTTCACTTTTTTTACTTTTCATAGGTATATTTTTTATTTTTCTTAAACTTTTAAGACATGAGATTTATAATGTTTGTTAAAAAAGTGGTACAAACTATGCTCACAAGTATATTCGTATTAAGTTTTATCAGATACCCCAAACTAAAAAAAAACGGTCGGAAATATTGATAACATTGAAGGGACAAAATCCAAATTCGCAGGCTTCACACGACGCGCTGACTACGTCTTCCTACTGTCGGATTCTTTGGCCTTAAATCAACACCCACTGCCGGCGCCTAAGTATTTTTTAAGTATGGTTATGGAGAAGAATGCTCAAAATGAAGTGATCTGGTAGACTTAGAAATGATGAGAATAGGAGAAGAAAGATTTTCTGAGAAAGTTCTAATAGGGAAAGAATTCCTGGTTGTGGCACAGGAATATTACACCTAAATTGCTTGGTAAGTAGTTTGACGGCACTGGCGACACATTTTTGGTAGCAGTAGAGTGAAGATTAATTTTCTGTTACATGAAGCGTACAGGAAGCCACATGAAAAACAAATGGGATTGTTACGCCGTTTACATAGAGTAAAATGGGCAGCCATGTTGGTAGCATCACGGTGTTTGTTATTGCAATACCCGACTCTAAACTTTTAAATTTGCCGGAGGATTGACATCTAGCTTTCTCAGGGATAATTGAAATTTCACAGCGCAGGCTTCAGTGGCTGAAATGACCCCAGAAACAACCATCTCCTCCCGATCACCGTGTTCCCGTTGTTAAAGTGGAGGCTGGCTGGCTGCTTATCACTTCCCTCCACCCGCCCTTTGCCTCCTATTTCTCTCCACCCCTTTCTCTCTCTCTCTCTTCTCTCCCCACACCCCTCTTAATCGTCTGGCTGCCCTCTGCTCCTCTCTCAACCACCCTAGATGGGGATGGTGACTATAATATGGACGCCGCACCCTTGATCGATGACCTTTTGAGTATTCCGTGTCCCCTCTCACGCTCGTCGTCCGCGAGGCGATCCCTAGAGTCCGTCCGTCCGCTCCAATATTTTTCCGAGATTTCGTCCCAAGCGTCCTTCCTCCCCTTCTCCCTCTCTTCTCTCTCCCGTCCCTCACAATAATACCACTGCCATACGCACGACAGACTACCGTCTCGAGCCGCTAAGAGCTCCTCCCGGAAATTTCCCCGGTGACCTTTGACCGAGTCACAAAGAGACACAGTGCTCTCTCTCTCTGTCCAGCCTCGTATGCCTTCCATCCGCCTAGAAACTTCAAGGATAATGTTCAATTTCACCTCCTATGCCATTGCTATGTCCAATTCCCTATATGCCATTGTCTGAAGCCCACCAATAATAAATAAGGCAAATACTTACTCTCATATTTAAATTCCTCTCGCTCGACTTCCCTCCACGATGATGTGATGTTAGACGATGGTAAATTTTTAGCGTAAAAGAAGATCAGAAGCTTCCGAAAGACATGGTGCTGGAGGTGTATGCGAGAGATAAGGTTGGCCATATTGAACGATAGATAAAAATATTCCAATATGCCAAATGACGTAGTTTCCGGCGGTACTTTGTGGAAGCGATCCATTGATTTTAAGAAAAAAATGGCACTTTGTATTGCCATATAAAAGTATTTATTCTGCACGACCGGATTGCGTCTTGTGACGTAATATTCAGGTTCTGAAGGCGACACTACAAGTTTAAACCTGGTCGTGGAGAATAAATACATTGTGTTGAAATACAAAGTGCCATTTTTTCTTTAAAACCATTGACGGATAGAGTTAGGAACGAGGAAGTGTACAGAAGAGAGAAAGAAGATGAATGAACATGGAGGAGGATACGAAAAGGAAGAACTAGGTGGATAGGACGGACCCAGAGGCATAATGGAGTCGTGAAGATTCTAATAGAAGGAAATTAAGGTAAGCGAATGTAAGGAAAGGCTTCGAGGGGAAGGCCGAGGGACAGTTATAGAATCAATTATTAGAGACCTTAAAGAGAATCATCAAGGAGTAAGAGAATTAGTATTATATAGAAGAGGATGAAGAAGGAGGATACAGGATTCTTCAGGGACGACCTTCAAAAGTCCAATACTTAAAATACCCTCAGGGAGTTTATTCGATTTACTTTTTAGGGTCTTTTCTGGAAATGTTTTACTTTCAATTTTAAACGGTCGATCAAATTTTTTTCAATTGTAACGAAGAATTTTGAAACGGCCGCGGTATCGCGATGTAATTTCGTTCGCATTTTTTCTCTTTTCTCATTGGCCTCGCGAGAGGTCACCGCATAGGGGGGGTAGGAGAGGAGTCTGGCCAGGGAGAGAGGAGGCAGGCAGCCGGTCTGAGACGGTGGGCCCATGAGGCGAGCGTCGTCTGGGCAGTTCTTGTTCGGTTCAGTTTTGATTCGCTACCATTTTTCTTATAATTTCGTTTAGTTGACCCTTAAGTTAGTGCAGCTCCCATTTTACTTTTCCACCCATCATCGGTCCCTTCCTTCCTGATTCCCCTTCTTCCTTCCATTCTTGATGATGAGCGAGGTTTAATCCCCCTTGTGGGTTATCGTCTCCGAACTGAGAGAACCAATATCCGTAATATTCATATTCCTCACCCCCCCCCTTCCCCCCACCCCCATTCCGAGTGCGGGCGGACTCCATCCTTCCGTCCATCCCTCATTTTTAATTTACCCGCACTGGCGCCCAAATAATGCCGCCTCGGGGCCGTCGATGTTAGTTATTCCCGGGCAACGTCATACAATCGTTAGAACAAATTAATTAATGAAACGGTGAATTATACTCCCCAGTTGATCCTAAAACCTTCCTGATTTTCAAAGGAAATGTTGGCTTTGTTCGGTGGGTTATTATAATGTATTCGGAAGAAAGGCCATAAATATAATTTTGAAAAATGTGACGCCTCTCGTCTATTGGCATATGAACGTACGTTCAGTACACCGAGGAGTGCCGATACCAGAACACGGAATGTGGCTAAACAGAATTGTTCCCACGTGGTCATAATTGTGAACTCTGCTGCCTAGCCAGAATATGGCAAACTTTCGTGATATTTAAAAAAATCTGAATTAAAGAGTCAAATACCAGAAGATGGAGCGTCTTTGTAACTCGATATAGAACATTAGGATTTAGGACACATGTTAATATCGTGAAGAGATAATTAAAAACCAGTGCAAAGTAATGCTTCAACAGTTGCTTGCAGATGCTACATTGTCATGCAGCGATGTAAGTCGAAGATTGAACAATTAATATGTTATTTCCCTCACTCAAGTACTCTTTATAGCGTCAGTCTTCAAAAACTTATTAGAGACCCCGATGGATTTCTCTTGAATACTTTGTTTGGCTGATTCACTTTAAATCTCTTGTTCTCACGAATTGCTCAAGGGGTTAAGGTACTTGAAATATTATCATTCGATTGCCATGAAGTATTTTATCTTTTTTATTATTTTTTTAATTTTTCATAGTAGTCTATTTCTTGACTTTGCTTGCTCTCTCTTCGCGTCTCTATAGTGAGCGTAGATGATCACGCCGAAGGAAAAACGCCGACGGGAGTGAGCCAGGGTTGAAACCACGACGCCAAATTGTATTGGCGGACATCTCCGCGTTTTTAGTCAATTATTTCACAGTCGTAATCGAACATCTTTCTGATTTCATTCAACTCATTTTCAGAGCGGAATCCTTTTTTCTCTTAGTGACTCCCCCACATGCAGATTAATATCCCAAATCCTTGGCCGGAAAACGTCATTTGATGAAAATCATTCTTCTCCTGTGATATTTTATCACCGAGGCTTTTTATCCTCACAACGATGACCTAGTTTTCCACCGCGAGTTGTTGACGTGATCAGATAGCAGATTCCAAGAATAAGTATGCATTCAGAAATTGTGTATACTATGTACATCAGGTGGTGTAGAGCATCCGCTGTTAGGCTTCATTTCAGTACCCAACCTTGAAGGCAGCTTTGTCTTAGAAACAAATTGAAATGCAAAGTGCAATCACTAGCAATCAAATGGCGAATCTCTAATCTTTGTGTCTTGACTTAGTTTCCGATTCATCTCTTGTTTTCTCACGTTTTCTCAACGAGTTAAAATTTATGGTGATGCTAATAATTTTTCTTTTCATATTCGATGCTTATCTAGTGCAGCATTTGAAGCCCACTCAAGAAAAAATTCCCTCCCGCATCCTCGTCATTCATTCATACGTCAGGGTAGTATGCGGACGCGGAATTATCAGTGTTTATAAGGGCAACGCTCCACTCAGAGCGGGCACAGGGAGGTCGCGTTGAATTTTACGTCACGGAACTTGGGAATTCCCAGGATTTTAATTAATTCCCGCGATAAAAGCCGTGCACGGCAAACATTATGAATTTACGGCGGAATTTTTCTGCAGCCGCGGCAGCGGGCTTATGCTCGAGAGCTTTGGAGTGAAGACTTCCGGATTTTGGGTCATTCCTTTTCGAGTCAACAAAGGGCGTCGTCCAAGGATACTTTGGAAGCTTCTTTGCAAATTTGAGAAGAAAAATAAGGCGAGGCAAGGGTTGAGTCTGGAAGCATAAGCCTCCCGAGAAGCAGCGGTGGTGGGGGAGGGGGGGGCGGGGGGAGGGGAAGGTAGCTACTCCAAGCACGGGATGAGGGTAATTGGAAGATTTAGGGCGGAAATGTTTTGCGAAGGAGGCAGCGGAAAATATATTAAAACCCTTCGTTCCTTCGGAAGATGTGCGGGATTCCTTTTGAAAAATTAGTGAGATATATCAGAAGGCGGAGAGAGATGTACGGTCTGCCGTCTCTCGACGAGCGTTTCAAAAGCAACTATAGAACAAGGACAGCTAATTCCGTGGATCTTCCATTATCCTTCGTTCGAGTCAAATAAAATAGAACTGTGGTAGTTGGAGCTGGTTGAGTTGCAGTATTACTGTTTAATTTATCGTTCGAGAGAACACGGAGTGTAATAATTTTTATTGTAGTTTAATTAGGAGGAGGTAATGAAGGAATAATGTATTGCATCCATATAATGTACATACAGTGCATTGGAAAAGGAAAAAAATGACATTTTATGTATTTGTCTTTCTTTAAAATTAGCCCTGAAATTTCTGAAAAAATAGGTGAAATAATTATTTCCCCGATTCTGAGTTAAATCAAAAGTTTAAACGCAACCAAATAGTAATGTATAACATTAATTTTTTTCGATAATTGTAAAGGGATTTATTTTAAAAATAAAATCACCCCATTTATAAAAGGTAAATCCTTAAGTAAACCATTATAATAAAAATAGTATATAAACCTATGATAGCAATTATAATTCATTAGTTATTTTTTTGTAATTGATAGTTAATTATTTTTCCAATACCTATTACAACAATGTTTTCATCAAACTTACTTATTTTTATACGATGTCCATTTTACAGACTGCCATTTATTTATTTTTTATGTCCCATTTACTAATAAAATAAATAATATTTACCGAGAGAATAGTCTCCTAGTCAATTCATCCGTATAGAAACCATTCTAGGCAGTACGACCAAAAATTCCATGTCGATAATATTATAATACTTTGATGATATAAGCAGAATATTACATTCAATTCTGTTTGGATAAATTGTTTTTTTACAGTAAATCATAATTTGAAGAAAGCCATTATCCCGCGATATTTCCCCTCAATTGTATAATCTTAATTCTTGGATTTGAGAAATGTTCACATTTCGAGAAGATTAATTCTTACGTTTTTACGCCTTGCTAAATGGTAGGAGCCACTTTGATCCTTCATTTTATCAGCTGGTTTAGTTCACTGGCCGTCAATAACCTAATACAAGATGGATTTCATCAGATAAACAAAAGCGAATAGTTTTTACTTTTTTTTAGCCATATTACATCCCAGTTGAACTTCTAAAACGATATAGCTTGACAGTCTCAATATGTTTCACTTTTTTTTAAATACTCCATGCACTTTTATTACTTCATACAGTGTTTATTAACGAATTTAGAAGGGTTCACTGAAGGCATATTACAATCTTGAAAATTCCTTGTGAAAGGTATATGTGTATAGGAGGAGTAGGTAATATGAGTTTATTAGATCTATTTCGTGGGAGTCACTTACTCCAGTATATGAAGACAAGTAGCTTGGGGGAATGGATGGGAACTCCTTTCATTGAGGATAAGGAAGAAACCAGTGAGAATTGAATCTCTACATGGACGTAAATTCTTCCCCAATGATGTATTTATATATCGAATTTTCGGTTCCTGGATCACAGAAAGAGCTGGACAAGCACGGGGCATTGGGGTGAATGGTCTACAGATGTAACAGTATCCTCCAACCCGCCCCCCCCTGGATTGAGTCACTTGGGGGGGTTATTAACAGCGATCATTTACTATGTTCAGTGAATACCAATAAAGTAGTTGCAGAATTTTAATGAATAGTCGCGAGTGACGAAAATTTTGAATATTTTTAAAACGTATCTTAATACTGCCTTGGTCACCCACCACGACTGCGTCATAATATTTCCTCAGAGACACTCAGTAAAGGGTTTTTCCCCTATGGTGTAAAGTCAGTCTTGATTTCAGCGAGACGGGAGCGTCTTCTGTGCGTCCCACAATCGTCCCTATCTCCTCTTTCCCGCGACAGCATCTCCATATCGCAGTCGCCCTCTTTTGAAGAAGGTCCGAAGATATTTTGCATCGGGCCCTCCTCCATTGACATAATTTCCGCGAACATTTTTTTGTCCCCCGTCAGTCCTTCATCAAATCTAAAATACTGGTGCAATATCGTCACAAAAAGCTTATTGGAAAATCTCCAACCTTTTTTTGGCCAAACGAGAAAAAGAAATTAAAATGTGTGTCCTGATTATATGTGCCAGAAACACTGAAATATTTTTCGCACATAACAATCGTTTATTCGTACACGATGGGAGATAATACAAACAGGATTTCTGCCAGATGACGATGAAAAACGTTTCAATCTTGTCAAAAAATAGCGACGGCGCCATCTTGCACTTACCCAGTTCAAATGGACATTTCCCGATGATTCCTGATCCAAGAGACAGTGCAGGGTTGTTAGTTGATCACATTGCGGTCGTGAAGTCTGCGAGCAAACTGGCAACTGCGTCAGCCTCCCTCGTTGCGTTCAGACACTCGAAGCACTCCAACCATTCTTCCCCCCAGTGGGAGTGGAGGGGAGGCACTCCCTCTCTCTCTCTCAAATCAAAACACTCTCTCGCGTCGCCCATGTCGTCACACGGCGGAACAACATCCCCTCCCTCGTCCCTCAGTCTCCCTACCAAACATGGCAACGACACGTCCTCACAAAATGAGTCCTGGGCAGCCCGATTCGTTTTCAATCGCTGCGATACGACTAAGTTCGTTGCAGCGATGCTTACAGAGTTTAGTTGAGAGTATTTAGGGGGGCAACGATTAAGTTTATTGAAAAACTTATGATCCCTGAATTACATAGTGAAATCCTGTCAATTATTATTTTCCCAAAATATATATGTATGCAACTATGGCATCATACGATTTATATATAATTCAAGGGACATAGATGCTAAAACTTACATATTCAGGTTCTCTTTCTTTACTCGGACAATACGTGAAAATAACCCATTGAAAATAAATGATACTATTTCTAAAACCATGCACTGTTAGGCGGCGTGTTGGTAAACTTTTACAATTCATTTCCGAATAATTCAATTCATATTTATCCTTCATCTTCCTCTGCCTATCTTACCTTCAATGATTCAACTCCTCAAAAAATCTCGTCGCAATATGTGGCCAATCCATGTGTGTTGTCTCTTCCTATATGCTTCTTCATTAGGTATCCTTTTTCTCCAATCTCTCTGACCTCCTCATTTCTCATAATGACACTCCACATAATTTTTTCCTTTCTTCTCCGTAGCTAGACTTCGAACCTATGAAGATCTTATCTTCTTTATTTTTCGAGTCCACGTCTCATCCATATGTAAACAAATATGTGTAGTATACTTTTAGATGTAGATTATTACGGCAAGTACTTACCATCTTCGATTCCACTTTCTGCTTTTCGTTTTTCACCTCAAGGCACCGTAAGTTCCTTTATGCACCTGGATCCATTGATTAATTGAAGGCACCCTTCCGTCCCATGATAATCGTCTTCACGGGAATGGACAAGTCGGAAATTACTGTAAAAGCGCTCCTTTTTTCCTTTTAAAGGGCGACAGGGGCGTTTACCGACGGAAGTTTTTTTTTTAAGATAAGGCGTCTCTGTCACCTGGGAGGTGACAAGTATGGTAGTAATCTCTAGCGCTCCCTGCATTTATTTCAACTTAATTAGAATTTAAGAGGTACAGGTATATTTTTCAAATTTCGCTTCCATATTTACAGGGCTCACTCCTAAATACAATAACTGAAAAGTAATAACTATGTACGTTCTTTGAATTACTAGGAACACGCCTCTTGTCTTTGGCCGTTCAAAGAGAGGCAGGTAAAATGACGTATTCTCATGAGTTTGATGATTCCATACTTCGCTTCATAGGAATTATTCATAATCAGAAGGAAGGGTTGGGTTTCTTGTGAATATGTTTATTTTTATTTCAGGATCTACGATTCCAATTAAAAATTCATCACTAAAGTGAAGAACCTGGACTGTAGAGTAATGATTTCAGTGAAAAGAAATTTAGAAGTCGAATAAAATATCCCGCGTAAGAAATTTGGTTAACGTCAGACTGATGTTCTCCTCATCTGGCGATGGCAGTGTGATTTGGAGTCTTACACGGCGCATTATGAGATGATTTTACAAGTGGACAACCAGGTGATATATGTAATCCCATTAGAATAAATCTTTACGTGGCTCGAAACTTCAGTGGAACTTGGATAATTCAAACTTCCATGTTTCGAATTCGTCTCGTAATCGAACATTTTTTGGTTCCTAACATGTTCTACATGTTAGGAACCAAATGCAATGCAATGTTAAAATACGGTGGCCTAACTTTTTTGACTAGTAAATGGAGTAAATGTGAATTTTCATGAGATAATAACGTATGTAGCATGCACTAATATCGTGTAAGGAATAAATTTTTTGTTAAACCATGAATTTAGAGTATTTTTGTATCCTTTCATGTTTATATCGAATTTTTGGTGTATTTTTAATGTTCCCTTGAGGTTCTATTTCCCCAAGCTCCACCGTATGAAGAAAATGAGTGAACGATCAAGGATTCAGGCGTGGGATGCTCGCGCAAAGTGAAGAGTGCTATCTCCCTCCCCCCCCGAAAGAACATAACACTACATTCACCTTCACCACTGTGAGTTTTTTTCTTTTTGTGTCCTGTGTCTCTGTACATTCCACTAGTGTTTGAACCAATATTATTCACATTGTGAACCTTTTCGAAGTGTTTATATATATATATGTGTGTGTACGAGTATATGTATATATATACTCGTATATATAAGTCAGTAATGGAAACGTTGATGAAAACCTGACACGGAGGAAAACCCTTGAAGACTTCACCAGAATCGTGCACCTGGAGAACACCAAATCTTACTTATGATAAATATTATTAGGAATTCGCAAGTGCTTCAAAAGTGTTTGAGCATGTGGTTGAAACGGATTTCATCATATTGTTGATTGTTTGTTACGTTCATCAACTACTGGGCTTACTTCTGTAAAGAAATCTTCCTTTGAAATTGCGACATTCTATTATGGCGGCATAAATAGTTTACACTATCAAGAGAATGTGACCTAGTGCAAGTAATGCGATTATTATTTTTCTTTGCTTGTCATAGTCTCAGAGTGTGACAAAAACAATTTTTCCCAGGGCTCGCGATGCCCATGCTGATACTTCTACTGCAAATCGGTAATACCTTGATATACAGTACTCCAAATTGTTACTTATGTCAACACGATTGTATACTTGCATCTAGCAGTATTCAATTAAACCGTGCGAAAAAACGATGAGCATTTAGAAACATTATATTTAATAACAAAGGAGCGTTTATGCATAAAGTAATTCTGATAATACAGTCGCAAATTATGTTGGTCCACACTTATTTACCGAGTATACAAGCTATATTGACGTACATAAAAAAACCTTGCAAATTAAGATATAACTTGCAGATCCATAACATTTAAACTTCGAATTTATTTTCAGCGATTCATTCAGCATTTGACTCCATTTTATTAAGAGATGAAAATTTAATTTCGCACCTGACGGAAACCTGAATGGTGATTGTGCAAGGACTTTTGGATATGAATACCTAACTACCTTAAAAACTGCTGGTGTCAAGTTAAAATGTCGATTTTGGCCTATCAACTATGGACGAGCGTAGGACATGTTTAGCCCCACATCTGGCGAGAAAATTTCCTCGCTTTCCCGGGAGAATTCTGAAATTTTATAGCGGGGGACAGTCGCGAGAGGGGAGTATGTTTTCCGCCATTGTACTTTCTAAGAAAAGCCAGGGTTTCCGAGTACCTCTCCGAATGTGTCTTGTGAAAGTCACGCCTTGGGTTTTTAAGTTTAAGTAAATCTCGAGCCCCTATCCTTGAGTATGGGCCTCCATTTTCATGTGCGCCGCCGAGCATAAAGTCGAATTTCCATGCGGGTACATAAGTAGTAACAATTTGGAGGAGGCCTGGTACCGTAGTTGGTAATCTCTTACGTACGTGTTACAGCTTCCTGTAATCGATTATATTTATCCTGCAAGAACTAATGCATGAATTAATGTTTTACATTAAAAATGTCGACCTATTCCTAAATACTTGTGCATATTTTTTCGTGTTTGAATGCATGCTTGGTGTGTATTAACTCCTTGCAACACGTCCTCGCGGCAGATTGCAGAGTATTTCGTAGATGTAAATAAAATAGCATATTGTTCCACGATTTCTCCATCGCGGAAAAAATCCCGGGACACTTCCGATATACGAGATATATATACGATATAGTATACCCGGGACACTTCCGACAAATATATATATTTGCCCAATAAGTAACCGACTCTGGTTAATAAGTAACCGACTCTCTTTACACTGCGAGCGAGCACAGACAATTGAAAATCATCTTCCCGTGTCAAATTTGGAATTCAAACTCTTTTCGTGGTTCACGCCTACGTCTACGAAATACCCTGCAAGCCGCCGCTAGGGCGTGTGGCAAGGGGTGAGTGAGCCATAACCAGGCATGCATTCCCACATGGATATATTAGATGTGATTGACATTCAGGGAAACTAATTACATGCAAATACATATTTCAATGACAAAAGAAAATACATGTCATGTGGGAACAAAATCAATTAACATTTAATTGAAAACATGCAAGATAATATACATAAGACTAACTATTATCTCAGAGCTTGTGGTCATATTTACTTTGGTCTCTAATTGTGCGTGGAAAAGATGACATTTTATATCTTTCTGTTCGACAGTCTATCTCTCTGAGTTTATGTTCGTGGTCTGATTTACCGTAGAATATGTCGGGGCTCGTAATATATTTTTGACTTCTTCGCTGAAGTGTTCTTCCTTGAAATCTGCATGGTAAATTTAATCTGTACTTCAACCTACGCTCAAGCGAGTGGTTCCCATCCTAATTTCTCCAATAAGCTGTCCACCCGTCAAGTCACGCTATATTCAGAGTCAATGGCATTAGATATCTACTAGCGTATTTGCTCGGATCGATAAATGCTCATCTAGTCCTGCTTGTGGATACCAGCCAATCCATAGTTGCGTGACGGATGCGAATATATTTGTGTCTGTGAGATGTCATCACCAACCATTGTCCGGAGGCACGTATCACGTTACCTCGCTGAGCTGTCTACGTGCCGTGCAGGCACGCATCACGCTCGAGGAAGTGCAACAGTTTGTGTTTGAATTCACGTCGGCGAATAAACTCTGTTCGGACATTATCCCATTAGTCGTTTACACGATCGGTTTAATCTACGTATCCTACAAATCTCTCCATTGCCTGGGTTTACAATTGTACTTCAGACACACCTCTTCAACGCCAGAAACGCCTTTCCAGGGAAGTATTTCGGCAACCGAACACTTGTAGGATATTTACACAACTACAGCTTGTGGCTCTGGGGAATGTTCGCAATCCCTCTCATCATTACTTGACTTGGATAACGGGTTTAATTTAATCATTCGTTCGATCTCACCAGTAAATACTAGAGATGGGCGATTTCAAGGATTGAATCGATTCGACCACATTGATGCGAATCGTTTTGAGTGAATCGATTCGCTCGAAAAATCGGGTTATCTACATCGATTCGAATCGGAATCTTAACTGAATCTAAATCGCAACTGAATCGATATCGTAACTGAATCGGAATCGTGACTGAATCGGAATAGTAACTGAATCGGAATAGTAACTGAATCGGAGTCGTAACTGAATCGAAATCGTAACTGAATCGAAATCGCAACCGAATCTAAATCGTAACTTCATCAAATCGGAAATGAATCGGAATCGGAACTGAATCGAATCGGAAAGAAATCGAATCGGAAAGAAATCGAATCGGAAATTAAACGATTCGAGTCAGGATCGGATCTCAATAGCCGATTATAAATAATCGGGATTCGTATTAAAATAATCGATTTCCGAGTGAATCGAATCGTAATCGCCCATCTCTAGTAAATGCCCATCATGGCGCCCCATGGGGGAGACGTATTATTTTTTTATTTAATTTCTTCGATTCTCGGTAAAGTGATGACGGAAAATGGATTCAAAGAGTTCGAATATGACAATTCCTGGAAACTCAATATACAGTTAGATGAATCACAATCCCTCTGAGCCTAAAAGATTAAAACTGATGACGAATGACAAAACAATTGAACAAGTGGTGCAAATCGACTGTCTAGGAACAAGGGTCAAAAGAGATAATAGTTCAGAAACGTAGTACCAGTTGGAAAAAAAGCAAAACGAATTTCCATACGTATAGACAACCTTATATGGAACAACAAATGCCTATTCCAAGAAGCAAACATTTGAGGATGAAAAAATGACTGGGTAATATGTCACGCAACAGAAGCCAATCCAGACACAAAAACGATAAAAAAATGCTAAGGCGAGACATTAGAAATTAATGTGTTACAAAGAGCAATAGGATAAACGAGAAAAAAAAATAGATTACTTAACGAGTAACGGGTAAGTAGGCGAGAGACATGTGACGAAACAAACGTGAACGAATTTATAAAGGACGGGAGAAGACTGTGGAATTGAACGCATATATCCCGAATGATTGGGAAAAAGGGGGCTGGCGGGGGTCAGGCAAGGGGGACACAGAACCGAACACGAAAAGGTGAGTAGGTCACCACCCGAAGGGAAGATGGCAAGATAGCATGAGATGACAAAAGTCATTACATAACAGGACAAATGTCCTAAAAGCAAGTTAAAGAAGAAAGAAGAAGTATATATATATATGTTTATGAGAAAACTCATTCGAGCACAATAGAGAATAGCACGGCCACAGGGGTGGCGACGAAA
>WURS02448970.1:0-14325 GCA_011762765.2 Rhinocypha anisoptera
ATCATCGCCGAAACCGGTCGTGTTTTGTAATTTTTTATCTTTTGTGGAAATATAACAGTTATTTTAAAAACCATCACACTACAAATTACTTTTCACTGCTGATTTTTCAATCCGTTTTTGCATTCCCCCAAAAAACTCCACTATATGCTCACTAATGGGGAAACATATCTCTTCTTATATCGAGCCTCAAACAAACAATAATTTCAAAAACTTATACGAGTATAGGTATGGTATTAAATGGTATTATTTTATTATTGATAAAGATTTTTCAGATATTTCAAAACTTTATGGTTTATGCATCCCATGCCTTTGTTTTAAAGAGGGACCCCTGAAAAAGATTATTTCCTATAAAATTATTATAATAATATCCCGGCAGAAAAATATATTCGACTGCCGAAATTTCGTTGCCTAAAAATAGTGATTTATAAGGTAGATCTTAAAGGACAGCAGCTCAGATAAAAAGGGGGAGAGAGGATTGGAACAGTATCAGGTGTTCAAGTCTGAGTTCTCGTTTGAATTCTCTCTCCCTGTTTTCTCACCAAAGAAACTATTAAATCACAATCATTTTTCTATAATAAGAATAGTTCTTCTTGAGACTTCCGTAAACGTGTTTTTTATTGATCGCCATTCTGTTAGCGTTGAGGCGAGTTTACAGAAAGCAATTACTTGCGCATGTCCATTCTAAAGTAAACCTGAAACTTGCGATTACGCTTGTACAAAATTAGAATAGTCTATTTTTCGTGTAAGTATTCGCAAAAGTTTTCTTGTGAAGACGACGAATTTTTGAGTGCGCATCAACCCGCGCAAAGCATCGTGTAAACAGGTCTCCAAGTACTTTTTATACCTGATAGTAATACAAAAATTAGTACAAAGTGAGCTCTGCTATCACCTAGCTCACCGATTCTCGAGTTGACTGTTGTAGTTGGTCTCATACACATTCATCAATGTTAAACAGCGCCATTCATTTAAACAATTTAGTTTATTCTCATCAAGTATGTATGTCAATGACCTGGTTCTATTTTCATTAGCATGTAGGTAATAAGAGATGGTGTCCTAATCCCTTCCCCATGTCTATAAATGTTTCTTTTCATCTATAAATTCATTTTTTCTATTAATCATCTTCCTACTTTCGATTACTTTTCCTTAACAAATGCATTCTATACTGTTTGACATCCTGCACAATGGATCTTTGTGAGAAACTGCAGGTTAGACCCCCTACCCTGATGTGTAAATTTCACACTCCATTGAGCTTAGTACTTGGTGAGCTCTATTTTATCTATCAAACTAACCTCAGGGTTGAATACTGTAGTTTTTTTTGTTTATTATGCTTCCAGGTTTGCTCTTTACTTTCATTTCGTATTATTTACTTCTTTCCAAACATCTTAAATTACATTGATCACTACGTATTGAACATCATGTAAGACTATCGCCTAAGTCTATAGCCCATTGGCCTAAAGACTAACTTTAGTTACCTAGTCTTTCTACTACAGTCTTGGACAAACATGACCAAATTCCCAATCAGACATTCTGTTCTGCAAAACTTTTATTGATCTTGGTTTCTCCTTCAAATGCTTCTCAAAATAGATAGAACAAATTAAAACATATAAGAATGTTCCATTGTCTATTAATACCTTCACTACTGCCATTACATTACCGTTTCCACTCCCATTTTGATTCTCACTTAGGAATTTATTCACTCTCTTCTCTATTTTTTTTACTGATTACTCTTATAACTACCTTCACCACTGCAATATCCAATAGCCCTTCCATTTTCTAGCCTTCACTTTCATGGAATGAGTATTAATATCGAACTAAGAGTTGTCCATATTCCTTCCTCATCAATATTTTTAATGAACTCATAAAAACTCTTCCTTCGACTTTTCCCTTCTCCACTTAAGTAATTAAATTTCAATATTATCTATTCCTACTGTCTTGTTTGCCTCTATTTTGTATCATAATTCATTTCACTCTACAGGATGCCTGAGGTGAAGCTATCATCCTGTCCTTCACATTCCCATCCAATCATAAAGATACCAAGATAAAAGTACCTGATAATGCCATAATACAGTGAAAAGTGCCATACCAAAACTGCCTGAGGTCATAAACTTTAATTCCCCATGGTGTGTTCCAGATTATGTTTTCTTTGGAATCTGAATAAAGTGAACTATTAGTCTTCTGCCCATATTCCTTCCTAATCAGTTTTTAATGAGCTCATAAATATTCTTCCTACTACCTTGTTATCCTCTATTTTGAGACATGCTCTCTCAGGTATACCGGTGACTAAGTTATTTTTCCAATTCCCATCCAAAATCTAACAATAGAAGTGATCTCTTTACCATAGAGATACTCCATGTATTCTTTCCATCTTTCATGAGCATCTTCCAGATGTATTAATATAATTACTGGTTTACTACACATCATTTTTCTTCGTGACAATATTTTAACTTTCCTTCAATTCTGCTCACCCATCCAACTGCCTGAGACTAACCACACTATCTATATTCCTCCCTAAGTAAGCATACCCTCTGCTCATTTTACCAGCTTTCCTTTGTGTATCAGTCTCTCAGTTCAATGTTTCATTTGTCTCCATAGGTACACTTAAAATGCCTGTTCCTCCTTATTGTCAGTTTTCTATGTCCTTCCCTCTGCTGCTTTTATAAATTACTCCCTCACAACTTAGGCTTCCAAGTCTCTGTGTGGTTCTATTAATACTCTTCCTAGTGTTATTTCAGCAGCTCTAGTAATTCCATCTTTAAGCTCTTCCCATATTTTTCCAGTGTTCCATTCTGATTACTCTTATTTAGAATTCTATCCCCAGGCTCTGGTTATTCTTTCTACTTTATCCCTGTTGAGTCATCTTTGTTTCATTTTCGTAACCTGCTCATCCATGCTCCAAATTTGAACGCATTGAATTCAAATCTCCCAGCATTTTCCATGTGTACCTTATTGTGTCTCTTGTAGTGATAAAACCATGCACATACTTTCTAGCTGTTTAGTTTCCAGTAAAAATGGTGAATACAAGTTTCATCCATATTAATAAATTAACACACAGAATCTTCTAATGCCTATTTTTTTATTAATTATTGTTATTTAACAAAAACTTGTAACACTTTTATGTAACTCTTTTATTCTTCTTTCTTCTACCACACCATCTTTCACTGAACTCACTTAATTTTTGTCTTCTGTCCTTTCTGGCTCCTCCACCTTGGCAACTCCACGTCCCTCTGCACCTCGCCACACCCGCTGCCCTCCAGGATGCTTCTCCAACACTTCCGCTGTAAAACTCTGAAGAACAACTCCCCTCCTACAATGCATAAACAGTGGCACCATCCCATCTGTTGTTTCCAGCCAACAATTGCGTAACAGTTATGTTAAAAACTTCTTAGTAAATAATTCAGTAATTGTCATGTTAACACATTTTTATTCTGCTGCAAAAGAAATTGTCATCCATCTTGTGCAAAGCTTTTTCATTTGCCATGCAAAATATATTCTATTAAAATAGCTATAATCTCAGCAATTTCCCTCACTTTAATTTGGCAGTCATTCATATTGTGCACTTGTTCATTTATTTCTGATGTGTTTCCACTTTTTTGGCATCTTTCTTGTTGATTGTCTTCAAGTGTGTTATAGTCATGCTTAAAAACTCAGCTGCCCATTTTTGATGGTTGAAAATGAAGAAAAAGAGTTATTATAAACAGAATTATATAATCGATCTACTCCCATTTTTGTGTCCAAAACAAGCCACTTTATGTAGCATTTGTATGGCTTTGAATAGACATTTGGTGACACAGATGAATAAGATCTTTAAAATGCTGCAATGAATCTGAATTAATTACAGCGACAGAAGAGTAATCCTTCAACTTTGCCTGAATCAAGTTACAACAATGTAAATAAAAACGGGATAAGAGATATTAAATTAACAAGAATTGGACACCAGGCTTGTTCAACATATATTTGGAAAGATTCACAAACAAAGGGCATCTGAGGAATCAATATGGACAGAATAAATTATTGTATTAGGTTTTGAGGATGATACGAGTTCATATTACAGTCATAACATAGAAAAGTGGGGGACTACAGACAATATAAAATAATAAACACTATATATTTTTCCACCAAATTCATATAGGTATGATTTGACACATCAGCATCTACTACAGTACCTAAAGATGACATGGTGATTCTAGTCACACCCAAATAAATTTTGTGTTTATTATTTTATACAAAAATGAATTTCCACAAAGTGGAGCCAAAAACTCTCAAACCCACAGACAACCTAAAGCAAATGGAACAAGTATAGTTACACCTCGGCTAAGGAAGGTAATTTGTGCTGTTTTTCAGTCTTAGCTAATGAACAATTTGGCAAATATGCATGCTAACATAATGAAGCATGAATTTTTTAATCTATTTGTCTCAGCCTTTGGTGAGTTATTGCCCATTTATAGTGTGCTTTTTACTATTTTACAACACATCCTAAAATTGTGGGCAGCATCCAGAAGATTTTAAACAATTTTCTGTAGAACCCTGAGACAGACTTGTAACAAATGCAATTCTGAAACAAATTATTTTTGTAAGCCAAGGCATTAATGTATTGAAAAGGTACAATGAAAGCAAATAGGAAGAAGATTAAAACCCTATAATGTGGCAAAGATAAGCTGAGTGCAGATGTCACACTAGAAGGAGAGAAGCTAAACCAAGTGGAATCCTTCATCTACAGTTGAAGGTGCTTAACTTGGAACAGAACAGCTCAATGGTCATCAAGTTTAAATTACAAAGGTGAGTCAAGTGAAACCCGTAAATAGTTTTTAAAACTATTATTTATTCTGTCAAAGTGGCACAAAGTTATTTCATTGCACATTGTGTGCTGAACCTTGGCTAATGTTTGTACAGTCATAAATTTCACCTATGTCACTCGGAGGTTTTCCTTCACTATGGCTTCAACTGCTGAATTGTTCTCTGGTGTCACAACCCGATGTGCCTGACCCGGACGAGGAGCATCTTTCACTGCAGTCACACCAGTTGCGAACTTCCTACTGCATTCGTAGGCTCGCTGCTGTGACAAACATGCATCATCATATTGGGTCTCTATTCTGCAATGAATTTCAATTGATATCACACCTTCACTATGCAAAAACCGAACTGGAAGCAAATGGAACAGAATGCTGATCTTCCCTGGTGCTAGTCACAAGTGAGGCAGTCATATTTATACTGGTCCAGTAACAGTGTTTGTGCTTCTACACTAAGCTACCATCTACAGGCCTTTTTGCACACTCATTGCAACACACTTACCAAGGTAATGGTGTGATATTTCTATTTTTTATTACAAGTTTATGGTTTTCATTTGATTGACTCTCGTAGATCAAACTAGGAAAAAATCCATCATGAAATGGTGACTGTTCAAGAAAGATAGCATGACACAAAGAGAAGCAAGAATGTGAAAATTTTCATGTGGAGCATGGTACTCCATGGATCAGAGACATGGGCCAGTGAAAAGGAAGACTAGAGAAGAATAGAAGTTTTCTGGAAAATGTACATTTAAGGTTGAGGTTGATAAACAATTGGACATATATGGTATGAAATGAGGAAGTGTTCAGAAGAGTGGAAAAGAATGCAATGTGGAATATGATAATAAATCGAAGAACCAGATAGCCACATAGCACACCCATGGGCAGAGTGAATTCATGAAGAATATTATAAAAGGGAAAATCAAATACACATTCCAGGGGGAAGGACAAAGGACAAACGAATAGGGATAATTAAGAAGGCTGGCAGAAATGCCGAGTGATATGAGAATTAGTATTACATAGGTAGGGAAATATGTCTGGCTCAAATCATCCATTCTTTGGGCTTATAGACTCATTTTCATCCATTTTTAGTAAGGCATTCATCACTCCTAATACACACAGCTCTATAGAACAGCCACTCAAAAGAATGACATACGATATAAGATGAATGCTAATGATAGATGTATCAACTCAGAAAAAATACTTTGCCAATAACATTGCCATCCGAGATCAAGATCCAGAATTGTTCTGGCCACCCTCATAGTCATGATATTGTTTTCCAGGTGTAGCACTCAGAATATGAAATTATAGGAGCTAACTTGAGCAGAGCTCTCTTTTTGATTCTAATTTATTTTGTAAAGTAGATTTTGGTTGTAGTGGTATCACTTTCAAAATCCAAAAATATTTGTATTTATTAAAGGTATTAACAGTACTTTACTTAACTATTTTCTTATACAAAGTAGAGGCTAAACTATGGGTTTCACTACACTTCATTTTCCAACTACAAATAAGAGTTTAACAACGTAATTAGGTAAATGAGTTGAAAACCAAAAATATTTTTTTAAATGAGGTACACACTCACCATCCAAAAAACATTGCCAAATTGTTATTGTGAGATTTTACAAAATGTTGAATTTACTTAAGATAAATGATTATTCAGGTGAGGAAATCCATCAGGCAATAAGGATGATACAGTAACTGGTTCATTACATTTTCTTCTCTCATTATAATAAGACATGTATCTCTTTTAAAAAAATGTTAACATACAGAAGGAAGATAAGACCATTCAGTGTAATGAAGAAATTATAAACACTATTTACATCTAATAAGTACTCACACAGTCAATGTAACTTTATGAATCCTCACCAGAGTACTTCTCAGCTCTGAGTTTACTTCTCCCCCCTTCCTATGACCTTTAATCTATAATACTTAATGTACATAGAAAGATGATTTAATTTAGGCATGATAATCTAAAATAAATGAATTACTTATCTTTCAATTGCATTGGAGGTATATTAGAAGACAGAAGGATTTCAAAGAACTTGATGTTGAAGTTAGAGGGACAGAAATATTAACCCTTTCATGCCAAACGATTAATATATTGGGTATTCAGAATAATCCCCAACCTTTTTTGGTTATTTTTGTTTTGTTTGGCACACTCTCATATGCAGGGACTTCATAACAGTTTAAGGTTCCAGTATGAAAGGGTTAAGTGTTGAGTAATAATTTAGGGGAAAAATTGCCATAAAATAAGTCTGGTGGAAAGAGCGTTGTGAAAATATGGAAAAACTACATGTACCTACATATATACATCATGGGAAAATGTTCACATATACACACTATCAAACTATGAAAAAGGTTTAAGTTTAAAAAAATAAAAGAAAATAACTAATTAATTAACCAACCAATCAAAGGGAAATAAGCCTATAAGAAGTACATAAGTATTCTCATAGAAGAAAATAACAATGAACAGAAACAGAAGAGGAATGATGCAAAGAGGATAACTTGACAAGCACATCATCTCTTTTGGGACCACTTTATTGACAACCTAGAAAGGGATATTCGAGGTGTGTTAAAAAAGTAATGGGAAATAAGTAATTTCATACGAGGTTGAATTTCATTTCTGTGTGACTTTTTCTGTTCCCAAAAATAAAGAGATCCTTAAATTGCCATCATTTTAAAAGCATAGCTGAGAGAGCCAAAAGCTATACCAAACATCGAGTTCCAGAAGTGTTTCAAGGATCGGAAAAAGCACTGGCATAAGTGTATAATATTTAATGGGGATTACTTCAAAGGGGATAGCATTGTTATAGATAAATAAATAAAATTCTTTCTAAAAAAACTAAAATTCCTGTTTAACACACCTCATAGATGGTAGACAACGGGTTTCCTACAAGGTAATGAAAACAGGTAGGAAAAGGAAGCTTACAGGTGACTAGCATTGAGGAGGAAATATGGAAGAATACTACAACTATAGTTTGATAATAACATAGCTCATACTGGCTACCAGTCACAAGAGAGCATAATTGGCTTGATAATATTACTATGATTTACCAAATTAACAGAACCATTGAACATCACATTTGCCTACCATTTTCTCTATTGGGATGGGGATGATTATATCCTTCTTGATGACCTCTGGCATTTCTTCATTAGTTTGCAAGTCAAGGAGGTCCTTCAATGTCTCCTTCAAAGCATTTTTTAGAAGTTTTGATGGTATTCGATTGATCCCTGGCATAACTGCTGGTTCAACTGTAAATTCTTCAATGCAGTATCAAATTATACTCTAATAAAAGTATGGGGGCTCCTTTCTGATTTTCTTCAACCTCATCCTTTTCTTTGATTGTTCTGCCCTGTATTTCTTCTCCATCATAAAGTTTCCCTAGATATTATTTTCATCTATTTGTTGTATCATCTCTTCATTAAGAATTTTTCCTCAGCCATCTGGGACAGAATTTACTTTTACTTTCGAATTTATTTCATGTCTTGTTTTATTGTAAAAGTTGTTCTCTCATTCAGCACTTGAATTTTTCTACTTTTTTCTCGTCACATATATTAGCATCAGTACAGTTATCTCATTTGAAATCATTTCCTTTTCACATATTTTCTTTGATCTATAGTTTCCGCTTCTGATTTGTATTCCTTTTCGTAGAAATTGCAATCTTACTTCTATTGATCCTACTTTGTTAAGTTTTCCATATCTTCCTCTAGTGCCTGTGGAAACTCCATTCTTTTTTCTGTTTCTCTCAATATACATGAACCCCATTGCTTCTTTTCATTACTTTCTTGAATTGTAGTTCACTCTTTATTACTGTCACTGTCATTAACTACAGTTTTACATCATTATTTTTGGAGAGATGGAAGAGAGCAAGGTTGGTAAATGTGTTTGAGGAAAGCAAAAACTGTTGTAAGAGATAATTCAGTAGAGAGGATAGGCAAAAGAAAAGTTGAAGTTTAATCATTGATGATCTGAGAGTAGGCATGCACAGTGAGGACATGGATCCTGGATCTCCCTGTCATGGTATGGGTTGATGAATTGAGAAATGATATGATGTGCTTAATTGACTGTTTATTGATGCCTTAATACACCCATGTACAGAGAGGTAGACATCTGAGTTGTTCAGACTCCAAAAGAAAACTTCAAAGAATGGGGGAGTCACTCTGGGTGCAACTTATCGGTAGCTGCACAGTGGCTCCTTATCTCAGGGCCACACCATTGGGATGTGTGCTGGTGAGGGGGCGAGCTCGTGAGCAACTGATGAGGGAGAAGGGTCAGCTATTGCCTGGGTGCTATATGTAAGTGTTTCTCACTCATTATGGCAGGATGAATTTCCATTTAGTCACGGGGGGAGAGTGTGGTGTCTCAAAGGGGCCCAGATGCTTCATGGAATATCTGGTGTGTATAGGTGAGCCATTAGGATACTCTGAAATTGATGAGGGAAAGTAGTTCAGGGGAGTCAGTGATAAGAGTTAAGAATGCTACAGATGAATATTAAATTATATTTAAAATTCTTTGGGAAGTTTACAGTTGAAATCGATTCATTATGAATGCATTACACACTATGAAGGAATTCATTATAGCATCTGTGGACATAGACATGGAATGAAGTGACTCTGTAATATAATATTTAGTGAAGTGTGTAATGCTGTTTAGGGTAGAAACATTGGTTGGAGGACCATATGAGAGAGCAATATGAAATGAGAAGGAAAATGGTGGTAAAATATAAGCTCAATATTCTGTGATCTGTTATTTTTGTGAAGCAATGGAGGAGGTCCAAGAGGGACATAGCTCTGCTTTTAACTACTTGAATATATCCATGGAAATTAAGTTGATTAGCTTCTATAATGCCAAGATCCTAACAAATTGTGTGGCTTTAGGCATAATGTGGTGGAGTTTTGACAGTGCCATGATTTTTTTTACAGACAAAATGCCCATTGAGTAAGATAGAGTTAAGGAAGGTAGCCAGAAGATAAGTATTTAGCATTAATATAGGTCAGAATTAATTCCAATACCAAAGATAATGAAAGCAGTATAATATGAAGACTAAATATAGGACTACTGTGATCCTGCTTGCAGCAAAGGTAGTTCCTAGTGTCATCTGTAAATGGTTGGATAAAAGGGTACTTGTGACATGATAGTGGTAATGAGGAAATTGATAAAACAGAATACAGAAAATAATCAAAATACATATATTCGTGTGTTTTTCAGATGTTGAGAAAACTTTGATTAGAGTGGCAAAAACTGATGTAAATTTTTCAAAAAATGAGAGTAGAGTGGAAAGATAGCCATCTCTTTCGAAACTCATTATAACTAAATGAACTGCCTGAGCATAATTTGTATGCACAAATTTAGGCAGGAGAGTTAGACAAGGCTGTACATTGTCTGTGATCTTGTATACAGAGGAGATAATGACAGAGGCATGGGTATTTGGAATCAGATTTTAAAGTGTGTGAGGAACTCATCAACTAAGATTAACAGATAGTCATCAGATAGTCTCAGACTTGACTACATGCAAATTCATCTTGACAAATCAAGAACAATGGGTATCTTTTCACAACTTTATTTTTGGTACACTGTCTAACTCCTGTACTGTAAATAAAGTTGTGGATAGATACCTGCATTCTTCATTTGTCGTTCTGATTAGATATTCAGCAGAAACTGTTGTTTACAGGACCAATGTAAAAGGTTTGGGATGAATATTAATAGTAATATAACTTATTAAGGTAACTTTTTAAGAAATTATTGATCATCATTGTACAGATATTCTCACCAACACACCACCCAAGCTCACATGGTATCACTGAAAAGTTTGAACAAGATGAAAACTTTGCCACACTGTTGTGTTCCTCTACATTGCCATATAATAATTTTTGCTCCATCATAGACTAGCACCATATGTGACAAAAGGGGAATCTCTGTTCAAGCTGATGTGTTGAATTCCCTGATCAAGGCTTTCGTTGACCAAACATAGTTTTTGTGAAGAGATAATCCGGAAACATGGATGTCAAGTAGAGGGTTATTTGGTTCTGCCAGGGTAATGGGTAATTTCCTGGTGGAAGATGAAGTGATGGTGAGAAGCTACAAGGAAAATAAGTGAAATTGGGCTCCAGGTACAATAACTGCAGTGTGTGCATCAAGACACTACACACTGCAAAGTACATATTGAAGGGCACATTTGGAGAAAATATGCAGACAAAGTTCTGTGAATAGGAACTCAAAATGAGGGTAAAAGTAAAGTAAAGATATAAGCACCAAGGCTGAAGGGGCAAGATCTGTTGCAAGGGATCCCAAAAACGAGTGTGACCAATTAGTACCTATTAGTAGAACTTGTATGGATTTTGGCTGTCTAGTAATTCATTGGAGACTGTGAACAAAGAACATTAAGTTAAAAAGGAATGGAACAAGTTAGGAGACCCCCTCTTTGTTGCATGAAAAAAGACAGCAAAGAGTGAATGTAGTATTTGCTGGGATCAGATCTGGACTTTGAAAAAGTTTTCAGAGAATGTACGTATTGCTAATGCAAAAGTCATTCCTGAAGTGAAAAGCTTTTGTGTAAACATTAATCAGGGAAAAATGCATACTCATTGGCTATCAGGTTTGAGATGTCACATTCCTTACTTATTTTCACCCGGTGCATATTTCATATGTAGAAAGTTTAATACCAGTGATTATTCTATTTAAAATAAAACTATTTTGAACCCTTTTTAATTGAAATGGAGACTGGATAAGGCGTGACTGCATTAAAGTTTTAATTTTCTTACTTTGTTTATTTTTTCTCTCGAGAGTAGTGAAGAATGTGCATTCTTAGGTGCTTTATGTTCAGCACAATAGTCATTTAACGAGTAATAAAGCTCTTGAGTGCCAAAATGGCATCATTTGTTCTCAGGCCCTTGAGAGAATACATTCACTCTAACTGCAGTAACCCATAGTATGTACTATATAAATTTTAAAATATAAATATATTATTTCCACCTACTCTTTCTTTCACTACTATATTACCTTTGTGTTAGGCTAGATATTCCCTGCCCCATCAAGTTCCAACACTCCATTTTTATCAGGTGTTTTCTCAATCACTTCCTTGAAATCATCATATACCCTATCTACTTCCTTTTAATGGCTATTCATCAGCTTATAAACTTAAGCCTTTACTACATTTACTAGGTGTGGTAATTTTGTGATAATATTCAATCACTCACTTTATCTATATTCACTACTCTTCTTCCTAATTTCTTCATTTAACATGACCCCATCTAGACAATTTTTAGATATACATTATATAGAGAGTAAGGCAAACCTTGGTTCACTTATCATTTTACTATGAAACATTCCTTAAATTATGAATTAAAACGTTGATGTTGTAGCAATTGAAATGAATTTCAGGTTTCCTCACATGATTTTTGGCACTGCTATGATGACAACCCAGAAATGATTATACTGACTTTTAGAGGAAATCTATTCTCTAAAGACACGAATTTATGTGTATAGGTAAATAACCTTAAGGGTAGTCTTCAACCTTAAGGGTGGTTTGATAGGCATGAGTAGAGCTTACTACTACTAAGCCCAATGGTATGTAAAAATTCACATGCGCAGTTAAATACTCCCCCAAAAATCATCTGAAATGGAACACTAAATGAATTTGTACTTTCTCACAGAAAAAGCAGATTTTCTGTAGAAAAGTATAAATTATTTTGTATGGATACATTCTATTCTATTGGATCGGAAAGGATCTTAGGAGCAAAAAACCACAGAGATAGGCTGAGGGTGGACAATAATGGAGAATGTTATATGTAAGAACTACAAGGGTGTGAAAATATTGACAGGTAGGAAGTTGGTTTTTCAGAGAGCAAATTTAGACCAATCTTTTGATTGAAGTGATCCAATCTAAGTGCTGATGACAAGGTACTGACATTCAGCAGCTGAAAACATTCTTTAACCAAGAGAAAATGTCATACAAATCTTTCATGTTTACAAAATATGCTAGCCTACTCTCCAATTGAATAATCAATTAATTTCATTCTGTAAAGAAAAAATATGCCATGGAAATACCCTAATGGCCCAAATATCTACCATACTGAAAATGTAGCCAAAGCTATTCTGGTTTAAGCAACTTACACAAAATAATGTCAACATACTAGAAAAAAGGGCAGCATACTTCTTTTCTTCAATTACATCTAGTAACACAATTTGGGGAAGCTCTACTTCTGATGCAAAAGCAGTACGGTCACACCAAAATTCTACAATTACCACCAAAAGGATAACAACTGTATTTTATACAATTTATTCATACTATAGAATACATCGACATTAATTAGGAGAAAATCCACTATTTGCTTTTAAGTTCTTCATGAATACTGTTATTGTACGTTGATGAAGAAACCCACATCAACTCTACCTACCTACAAGCTGGAATCATTCCCACTTCTTTTCCTACCTATGCCTCATTCTAAATTCTATTATAACCTTAAAATATCCCATTACCTTTACTCTGCTTGCTTTCTTTGGATGTCCCCTACAACTTTCCGTCCTCTTCTGCCATATCTAATTTTATTCCCATTTTTATTTATCTATCTTTCTTCAAAATCACATCAAGTCTCTAATCTTCCTCCCTCAAAGACCATGTTTCAGAACCAAAAATTGATACCTTCCTTATCAGCATTTTACTCAAGGTTTCACTTAGTTCCTTCCTCTTCATGTCTTAATTTATTCGACAATTCCTGTCCTCTCCCTGACACTATTTACAACTTTCTAAAAATAATATCAACATAGATGAATGTTTGCACCATTTCCAGCTTATAACATACTCCTGCTACATTCAACTTACTCCTCTGTTTTCAAAGTATCATATGTTTCTAGTAAATTTTTATTCCAAAGCTCTCTTACTTATCTTGTAATATACTCAGCAAGATCCATCCAAGTCCTTTAACTGGTATTTGGTCATCATTGAATCAAAGTAACCTGATTGCCACTCTACCACTCAATTCCTGCATCAATCTCCTCCCATGCCATTTATTACATTTCCTCTTCATAAAAGCTAAAAAACCATGGGTAAAACAGGCAGGTCTGTCCTGCCTTGTGCTGCCCACATTTAGATACTTCCCTTACTGATACGTACCTTACTTGCATAGCATGAAGTTTCTAATGAGACAATTATTCCTTAAGTCAACTTTTGCTCTGCTGAACTTTCATTAACGTTTACAATGACTTGTTCAAATGCCTCTCAAGCCATGCTGAGTAAATGAAAATAATCAAGAATGTTCTTATTTATATTATTACTTTCTTTACTGCCATTGAATTGCCTGTTCCTCTCCATTCCTAAACCCAAACTGATTCTCACATATAAACTCATTCACAATCTTTTGTTGATTACTCTTAATACTACATTCACCACATGCAGTATAAAACTGTTGCCCCTCCCTTTTGTAGCCTTAACTTTCTTTAGAATCAAAATTAATATCAAATTAAGAGTTGTCCATATTCCACAAATAAAAAATTACAATTCACGACCGGTTTCGGCGATGATCGCCATCATCTGGCGATCAT
>WURS02448981.1:0-14325 GCA_011762765.2 Rhinocypha anisoptera
GGGGGGGGGGGGGCAGAAAGTTCGAATAACCGTCACTATGACTTTTCGCAGTGCTCCATCCCTGTGCTATCCTTCCTCAAGGCTCTCAAAAATACTTCTTTCTGTTGAAGGTCACTCTGATATTGACTATGGCTTTTTTCCTTTAATTTTGCTATTTTCAGGTAACTGTAAAAATATAGCAACAGGGAAAGGTGCCGAATACCCCACCCCATTTTCAGTCACTGTTTTTCCAATATCCTTGGACTACAGAAAAATAAAAATGACAAAGATGCGAGTAATTCGATCACAGAAGCATTTACCGCATAAATTACTCACGACGATAGAATCAATGTCCCCGGTTGGAAAGGTTACCGATATTAACGAAAACTGTGATATCTTCATCGTATTGCTGACCTCCTCGAAACATTTTTAATTTGGGAAGATAATTAAAATGTAATAATTAATAATTTAATTTTGGGGAAATAATTATTTTGGGCAGAAAGATACAATACAAGGGAGCAGTAACAGCGGAAAAAGATAAGTATTGAAAAGCATTGCTTTACGGATTTAATAAGCAGAGAGGGCGAAAAAAGGTCAATGGGTCGATCAGTTCCACTTACTACTTCATTATCACCCCCCCCCCCTCCTCTAATAAGGCTTCGGAAAGAAATGGGGGGTTCTCATTCCCATAATACGAGGTTAAGAGGGCAATAAAACCCCATGCGCGTTTTTAGAATTTAATTTTTCTCTCTCCCTAAAACACTGTGGCGCATGGATTACATTAAAAAACTAAGAGATGAAGAGATGTTGTTATAAAAAAATATGGAAAGTTGAATATTCTGACAAATACCGAAGCGTAACCACAATTTAACCACATAGCTTTTCAGTCAACCGGCCACTCTCACTTTCGAAATGAATACAAATGGATATTAATATAACATGAGGCAGTGTAAATACGATAAACATTATGATGTTACTTTTGAACGTTCCCCTTCGAAACTGATGTATAGAAGAGGACGATGGCAATGTCAGACCATTACGATTCGGTGTATAATTAGACTATTAAACCTACTGAATAATGCTTATAGTACAAAAATTTTCATTTCGTCTTCGTGAAGAGCGCGCAATTTATAATGCTACAAAATACAGCACTGGTAGCTCTGAGAGTTAAATGGTAGTACACATAATCATATACTTCCAAAATACAGTGAGACTTGTCTTAAGCGGAATCTGTGGGGACCAAGACATTTTTCCGGATAGGATAGGTTTCCGCTTAACGCATGGTCGGTCATTAGTGTGAGGGGCTTACTCCATTATAATACGGCCGTATAAAAAGGGGTGTCGCAATGCTAAATAGGAAAAAATTAAAAAAGAGCAAATTCTGATAAATAAAGACGTACATTTTTTTAAATGTTACTAACATAAAAATTGAATTACAGCAAAACTTGTCTTAAGGGGAACCTGAGGGGACCACGACATTTTTCCGGACAAGACAGGTTTCCACTTAGTACAGGTTCTGCTTAAGACAAGGTTTACTGTACTTCGACATTAGGAAAAGGAAGGTATTTATTCGCTTTATTTCTTTCTTCGGCTCTCAGACATTCTACAGGAGTATCTGCCGTTTAAAATTCTCGTCTCTTTCAGCCCTCTTCCGAGGCTCACTTCTTTTACAACCATTAATATCGGCCTACCTTACAATATCCTAACACCAGCTACTTCCTCCGCCTTCTTGTAATTTCCTCCAAAAACTTCCTCTCTTACCCCACCACATCTGAAACTTCGGGGAGATTAGGCACCTCCTCTCTGCCCTGCTTTGATCCATTTTTCACAATGCCCACATTTCATATCCATCGAAATCTACGCTCCATCATCTTTCGTCTAGGGCCACGTTTCGGGACTAAATTTCTCACAACAAAAAGCAATACAATCCAAGTTCTACTAAATTTAAATTCTACCACTCTAAATTTAATATTAAAAGTAGTTTATTCGCCTCCTTTACAGAGGAATTCTGTGTAAAAGAAAATAATTTCTATATATATTTAATATAAGAAAAATCTATCGATTTAAAAACTGAACTGATTATTATTAAATCATGAAAGATTTTCTGTTTTGACACCAGGGTGAATAAATATATATTTTTTTCGCAACGAAATTACCTCCCGTTAGACCGGCAAAACGGAAAATTCAACCGCTTCCGAATATAAATCACTGGTCCGAGGACATTAAAGAGAATCGCGGGCTGGAAAAAGTGAGGGGGGCGGACAGAGAGAGAGAGAGAGAGAAAGTCCGATAAAAAAGAAAGGGCAGAAGAGGAAGGAGACCGATCCGAAATCAGACTCGAAAAGAAATGAAAAACGAAAAGGGGAAAGATTTAGACGTGCAGAATATAGTCTGAGGGAACGTCAGACGGGGGTAAGATGGAAGACGCTTATTATGGGAGCTGAGCGAAGTAAAAAAAAAATAAAGGGTGTGGATGGGAAGCGGAGTTCTGGAGGTGCACGTGAAGCTGGGAGTGGAACGGACCGAAGCCTGCAAGTTTTCCCGGCGAGGGTCGAAAAGGGGAGGGTTTATCGTAAAAAAGGTCCACACTGTAGTAAAGGATATAAAAACAGGGAGAATGATTGCACAAGTCTTGAAACCCGCCGTCCCGAAGCGGCTGGTGTAGAAAAGAGCTAGCTCAAAAAAAAAGACGACGAAAACACGAGCGAAGATTATACGAAAAAAGAGTGAGCAGTGCATATGTAAACACATATGCATGCTGATACACAACTTATTTAATCCGATCAGGAAGACGCAAAAGCATGATCATGTACATGTCATATGAAACGGGAACAGATGATACTTAAAGAGAGGTAAAGAGGCTTGAAAAAACTTTTTTAAATGAAAAAACTTTGACAGGGAGAATAAATAAAAAATGTAAAGAGAGGAAGATGATATCTCCAAGTAATGACGTCGAACAGCGACAGGAAATTAGAATGGCGGTGTCCCAAGTAGAACGAAGGTAGGTACGACTCGACATTCTCGAATTTCTGAGAAATGGACAACGAATAAAGCGGGAAAATTAAGAAAGTTCACCATGGATACAACTATTTAGGGTTATATCTGTAGCAATAATTAATACAAAATCCATCATATACAACTATGATTACTTTTTAATGCGATCTTGTAGCTTATGCTTTGGTTATGTGAAAAACGCAAATCAACGACCATTAGCAGGCATTATAAGCCATTAAATAGGTACTGACAAAATGAAGTTGAAAAGGAAATACAAATTTACCCTAAAAACTCCCAATTTCGACGCCAAGTCCGCACAATTTTCCTACAAAAAAGTAACATGAATAATTGGAGTTTCTATGAGCAATCACCAATATACTAAGATTATGGAGTGTTTCTACGACTGGATAAAAATATAATGTAGGAACCTGACTTCTTTCGTGTTTTCCAGTCGTAAAATACTATTCATTTACTAAAAGACATGACTAATGAAGGAGAAAATAACTAGCGTGGAAATAGCACTTCAAAAGTCTAGTAACCTAATTCTTTCCATTCAAATGTGCTTCTTCACCACCAATCCACGTCTTTCTTGCTGATCATTACTTTCTTTAATTAAACGTGTAAATATTTTTTTTTCAATTTGGGCTCTTTATTTTGGCATTCCAGTATTTGGAGATCTTTGCTAAATTTGAAAAAATATATTTTTTTTTACCCTCTAGAAATCTCATTTCTCATTTTTAAATTACTCGGTTTAAATATATTGAATTAAATTTATTAGGAAGGACTGTAACCTTTCTTTTTTAAAAACGATGGATAGAAATCAGCGATTAACATCTCTCAGAAGAACAGAAATCAAACCGCCCACGTCGTCATGAAGAATGCACAATTCAACTAATGCGCAACTCTTTAACAAAAAAATATTAATTATGGAAATAGTGGATTTCCTGATACTTTCAGAATCTTAATGACCACGGCATACTTCTCCCATTCACGGGTTCACCGCAGTATCTCTGCGCACTTTGCGAGAGGAAAAAGGTAGGAAAAGTTCTCTGGCAGGATAAAGGAAGAAGAGAAGAATTATGGGAGACGAACAGCAAGGGATGGCACTGGTGAGGTGGGATGAAAGGGAGAGGGATAAGGCCGGATGGAGATTGAAGGCGTTGAAGGGTATTTGGGTAGCCGAGAAGAGGGAAGATGCATTATTTATTAATGCTTTAGTCAACTTGGTGACAGCTCGGGACTTGCATTGAAGGCTCGAGGGGGTAGAGGAGGAGAGGAAGGGTTTTCCGTCTCCCGAAAATAAAATAAAGCCGGTAATAAATGGTATAGGACGCAAGGGGAAGGATTCTCGGGGAAAAACCCTACCCCGCCACACTCAAAGTCCTTCGAGGGATGGAAGTCATCAAATGAAAAAATAAAAGGTCATTGACATTTTCCTCGCGGGGCAAAATTCATTCATCGAGGCTCGTGAATAGAAATGAACGCGGCCGCAAAAAAAAATTGAAGAAAAACGTGATGACAGTACTATGGCGCTTTTCATCTACCACGCGAATGAAAAGCCGCCGTACGTTTAAGGAGCCCACATTCCACGGAGACGTAATTCTGGTCCCCTAAGGATGGATCGTCTCCGTATGAAGGATGACAAATAGAAATCTCACAAAAAAACTTCACCGTATCGGCAGAAGTAATGTAAATAAAACTGATAATGTCACAAGTCATATACTTTGCGATACTCACCCAAACTGATGAATGCCATTGCGTCAATCGGCCCGTATATATTTATGCTACTAACCTGAAAGGAAACAAAAAAACATTTCAGTGATACAAAAGTCATATAATCCAATCAACCGACTATTCTAAAAACGAAGAAGAACAATATGTACTCGCTGTGGCTTCTGCGGTTTGCATGCGTCAGAGATCCGTTTCTTCCGGAGTTCCTCCCGCGTCTGCCCATGGCATCCCCACAACATGAACAGACAGAAGGAACACCGGAAGAAACGGATACCTAAGGATACTACGTTTTTTATAAATCAATACTATCACATTCATTCTACGGCTAGAAAAGCTGCCTCTTCGACAGAAAAACACAGTAATAAAACTTTATTAATTCAGTAAACACAGTATCAACTAATAGTAATAACAGTGTATAGTAACGGTAAGCCTCTGTAAGATAAAACTCATGTAGTATGTGGAATAAATAAAACAATCAGGGGATATCAGAAAAGAATCTGCGATAGAGCTAATACAGCTTAAATTGCGCTATTTTTTGTTTCTGGGATGAATGGTTCACTAACTTCTTGGGTGGCTGTAGGCAACACAAAAAACTTTCAACTCATAAGTGACTGGTGATATTCACGCGTTGCATGGCTATTTACGGATAAGGTAAATAATCTTTTTTTTATTTACTAATCTCCATTATTTTAAGCATATGTCCGTTTGGAGACGAATTTTTATATATATTGAAGAGCATTACCCGGAAACATCATTGAAGAGAACCATGTACATCGATATGTTCTTGGATCAAACCTCATCTAACCATAAGGAATTCCTTATTTCTAAAAAAAAAGGAGCAATCTATAACAAAGTCATATTAATTCCATTACACAAGAAGATCTAGATAGAAGGATAGTGAAGCTAAGTAATTCTGATGAGGAGTTCTTTAAAAATAGACGTCAATTCTTTATCATTATCAATCTCCTCAACAGGAGATATTCGAAGTAACGAAAAATGACGAAGTTGCTTCCATAATAGTAGCCTATCCTATTCGGAACCGCTTATTAAGTTGTATTTATCTTCTTGAACTAACCTGGTACCCATGAGGAAAAATGATAAAATTCCTTCTCTTCAACCGGTTCATTGTCAGCTTAAACACTCGGAATTAGCATACGTGTATTAACCAGTTCAGACAAAGCACTTAAAGAATGATAGACGAATAAGTACCGAAAACTAGGTATATTAATTTAGCGGGGACGCGGAAGAGTCATTATTGGATTACATGTCATTGGAAAGATTTTGGAAAATATTGAACTTCATTTATTCCCCAACTTTTCAATAAAAATATATATGGGATGGAGTGTATTGAAAGGGTTATAGATGTTTTCAAGCTATGTAAGAAAATGATACGTTTCGCATATCTACTTGAATGTATTCCGGAAAATTTTCAAAGCCCAGGCGAAAGACAGGAATTTATTTTCAATGGCCAGAAGCCATTTGAATAGATTCAAACATGCGAAGTATGTTTCACGAAGCAATATAGGGCGAAGGCATTAACAATAAGTTTCAGGATAGAGAAAAACTTATTGTTTTAATAAAAGGCATTCGCAGATGGTCTCTCTGACGTGCTGATTATCACGGCGTTTTAACAACTCATTACCGTCTCATACGTCCTTTTATAAATTGCTCTTCGTATTTGAGCAATTTTGAAGACAAAAGTAAACTCAAAACTTATGAAGAGCATATTCTAGAACAGACGTAAGATGTACACATGAAATATGGAAGTGATCCTAAGCAGGGGCGTTAAAGGCAAATACTATGCGCCATCTCCTGAACTTCCCCTGGAGATTCACAACAGGATACGACGTCACCTTTTGAAACATGATCCAATTTCAAGGGTAGGCATTGGGGGACATGGAGAAAGTGGGAGGGCAAAAATGAATAAAGGCCCGGCGGATTTGACGGGCAAAAGGTTCTAAGAACAGAAGCTGCGCCCACACAACGAAGATGAGTGGGGAAAGTAAGAGATTTGTATAACAGGAGGGGGAGCGAGCTGGGGATATATATTAGAAACACCCAACGGAATGGAAAAGGCGCAGAAAATAAGAAATTTCTTGCACCCCCCCTGGGCGTCACAAGATGAGAATTAAACATGAGGACAACATTCCAACTCCAGAGACTCTCTTGCTATCATGTTTTCCAAAAGACATTGTACAAACATGAAATAAATAATAAGTCAAAAGAGAAAACTAAGGTTGGTATCTTCTAACGAATTCCGACGACATCATGAAGCATAATGACACTCCTTTATCATGCGAGGTGGAGTACATGATGAACGACCAAAGCTCAAGAGTCTTACAAAGAAGCAAGCAATTCGCATCCTTTTATTTCACTTTTCTCGTGCCCAAATGAATTGGTTCTCTGAAGACGAGGGTATTCAAAACTAAGGGAGAAAGTTACGCGCTATAAAATGATTCGACATTTGTAGCCAGCTAAGGCTCACCATGAAGGTGGACGATATTAATAGAGATTTTGCTATATCGATCCGGTTCACCATATTTCAGTGAGTGTTCTCCTGGATGGTCTCTGAAGGGTAATATCTCAGACATCACGGCTATGACAAGAAGACAAAAGAGTAGTCTACTTGAACAATTTCGTATAGATCTGGATCACAAACCAAAAAAAAACAAAACAAAGTGTGTACTGCCATCACTGTAAAAATTCTATGCGAAGTGGTCAACGGAAGTTAAAGAAAAACCCAGAGAAGGGAAGATGGAAAGAAAGTAGAGAAATATATAACAGAATAACTTTCACGCAAATCACTAAACTATTTAAATGGGCAAAGGATAACAAAATATCTATAATTTAATATAATAATAAAAGTTAATTTCTATAAGTTTCACTATGAATGATAGGAAATAAAAAATAGCTGTAAAGAGATGGATTCATTTTCAGCAATTAAGAAAAACGACTGAAATACTCTGTACCTCATGAGAAGAAGAATATTCCAAACGTGAACTTCTTGCGACTGAACCGAAATCATTGTTTCACATCCTTCAGCATTAGAACATTATTCGTGACATTCACAGTTAGACTGCTCTAATGTCTTGTATCGGGATGCACCGAATTAATATATCCACTCAAGCTTTAATGTTCCAAAGAGCTTGGAATTTAATTAAGTAATTTTTTTGACAGAAATTATCCGTAAATTTTTTTGATACTTTCTATATTTTTAATACGTATCCGGGACAGGAAAATCTATAACCTGAACAGCGGCTGACACGATCCAAACTTATAAGACATGTGGTCAAATTAATCTGGAGTGTCTGCGATCAAAATTACGAACGCTGAAGAGATACCAACCGAAAGCCTCGGAAGCTCATTAATAAGAACAAAGGCACGACAACTATGACAAGCCATTCCGGTGAAACAACACAGATAAAGGAAACAAACCGTCGTCAAAAAGGGAGGATGGCCACTGCGGAGGCAAACGGAAATAAAATTTAAAACGGGAAAAAAAGTGACTCGGCATTATTTTTTATCGCAGTGAATGGCTCGCATCAATCTTTCCTTGGCTGGAGGAGAGAGGGCGAGGAGTGACGAACGGTGGCAGTGGAGGATGTCGGGAGTGAATTGGTGGTGGTGCAGGCGGACGAAGGAGGAAGGGAGAATGATGACGGCGGGCGCGAGAGATGATACGAAAGGAACGGAAAAGAGAGGCCCGAACGAATGACACGCGGTTGACAGGAGGGCGACCTCCTTGATTTCCCACTTTTGTTGGCCATCGAATATCGGGATATCGCGAACGCCACCACAATTAGCAGCAAAAAATAACGATGCATGATAGAAGAGGAGACAATGAACGTCATTACAATGTCTGGAAATTGAGAACGAATCTGAATATGGCGAGCACTGTGGGCATATACAGAGTAATAACTTTTGTCTCTGATATAGGATATAGAGGATAAGAGCTCCTTACACGTAGCCTGCATTGCACATGGAAAACGACGCGTAATCTAAGCATAACGTTGGTATAAAAGATACAAAATATTCAACATAGCATTATAAAAAAGGAATGCCACACCACATCGTTGTAAATGATAACAATCTGGACATCGAGGGTTCTTCTATTCTACAAATAAATCAATGAGTATCTCTTTCCACACCGGCATGAATAACAAAGTTTCACCGAATCGCATCACTTCTTAAAAGACTGCAATTGAATTTACATCGGAACAAAATTGCAGACACAAACAATGTTTTATGCTTCATTTCTGGAAATTAATTTGAATCTAAATGAAATCAAACATCTCGAGTATTGTTTTTCATTCCGACTAAAATCAATAGGTATGTCGGAAATAAACGCGTCTTAAAAATCGAAAACACCATAGGATTAACGGCATACATTCCGTTTAAAATCGTAGACACCTTGTAGATTAAGAGTCCTGAAAACACGCACTGGAATTACGAAGAGAAGAGATATCTACATAGCAAAGTAATAGGAAATCATATGTATAATATATTTTGCCAAGAGTTGTCGATTGAGGATAAATTGTAAAAACACATACGTGTTAAATTCACATAGTGTACCGTGCTAAATTCATTGATTAGTGGAAAACACCCAATTAAAACCATATGCGTGAATAGTATGTGCTGCCATTCAACGGAATCATAAATAAAAAAGGCACGTATATGAGATGAAACTTTCTTGAATATTTATTTCAACATAATTGATAATTCATAAGTGCCGATAATGATCAAATGTTAATTTACTAGACTTTTACACAAATTATTCATGATTATGAAATTATGAATGATTTCTTTTACCTTTGCTATTATTAATGTAAAATAAATATATCAAAACTTTAAATCCACCATTTCCTAGAAAAATAAATACTTTTAGCAGGACTTAACGCCAATACTGACAGTTAAACTGTTATTTGATTGAACCGCTATAAATAAGCTATTTAAATGCTAATCAAATAAGTTACTAAGACCAGCAAAAGAAATTGTGAAATTAAGTTAAATAACTTTTGATTAGACCACTTAAATTGGATCAATATACTTCAAACTGACCTACAAGAATGTAGGAAGATTAGTTGCAGTAAAACTTCAGGTAAAGTTGTCGCAAGGCAACGAGACCATGTCCATTTAAAATAGTGGACTAATAGTGGAAATCGCATTTTTTATTAAATTAACCTTCCTACAGTGAATAATTTACACAGAAGTATAGCTGAATGAGTTATCTATGCAGCAGAGATACAGTATTTATAAACGTATCCCCCCCACTGATAAAAATCGTCAAAATGTGATAGTTCAAATAGTGATTCAAAGTTTCGTAGTGACTACGGGTAAAGGAGCATATTCTAGTGATAGAAAAAAGACAGTTGCAAAGACGAAGTAAAATATTTCAAATGCGTACAACATTTTGATTATGTATCTCAAGGTTCACACCAACTAAACTTCTGATTTTCTTTTCCTCGGAATAAGATCCTCGAAAATAAGAAATGTTTGCAGGGTAAAGTTCCCTATGTTTACAGAAAGGTGAAGAAAGTAAGAAAAATTATTGAGTTGTGTGGAACAAGAGAATAAATAACTGTGTGAATGCTATTTAAGGGCATATACAACTTAGGATATAAAAAAATAATCATACAACAATTATAAAAAGTTTGTGAGAACAAGAAATATCGACATGAAGAAGGGTTATATATATATATATATATGTCATGTTATTTAAAGTGATACGCATCAGAAAACTCTGTATGATAGGGTATTCAAAACACTGTATTATGACAATAAAAAACGCCATATAAATTGAAGATTCGGTGAAAATAAGAGCATAAGGTACGAGGTGCTTGCGGCAGGTGAGAGGTGAAAAGAGAAACGCATCCTCTAACGTATACAACCAACACCACCTATTTGACACTTGGTCGCATACCTTCAAGGATTTCACAATTTACGTCACAGAAGGTTCTACAAAAAAAAATAAAAAAGTTAACATAAAATAAGTAGGCAAGGAAAAATACCTTAATGACTAGAAAGAAAACGCAACAGTAACATACCGGGGAAATAATATAGTTTTACAGTGCAAGATTAAAACCCTGATCACCAAGGAAGGAATTAGGAACTTGAATCCCACTTACGATGGGAAACCATCTAAAACAAATATTTAAGATAATATTCGCCCAATGCGCAACACTCATTTTTTCGTCAGCAGATTTTATGTTGGCAACCTCAAAAAAACTATGAAAACGGACAGTGGCAAGGAAACATCAGGGCCACTCCGAGAATAAATGAGCTCAATTAAATAAGGACAAACCGGGAGTACTCAAACGATCATCTGATCAATCACTGAATGACCTTAAACAAACAACTGCAAGCATTAAAATATTTTTCTATAGTTAACGACATCAATAGTAATGTAAAAATTTCAAAGATGGTCGGGGTAACACAGTAGGTAGGGAACTTGCTTACTGAAGGGGGATCGACGATCCAAGGCCCGCAGATGCGTCTGGGCACCTCCGACTAAAACACAGGGTGAGTGAGATTCCGGGTACCTACTATACCTTCGCGGGAAACTACAGCTGGCATAGGGAAAATAGCCGGTTCATCTACCCTGGTGTGTGAATTATAACACGCCGTTGGGGATAGTAACTAATGGGCGGGTTCTACACTCACTTTCCAAATCGACCTTATGTTGAAGACATGGTTTAAAATCATGCAGTGAAGAACAGCGAAAATACTTAATAACATTATTATCCAATAGAAAAAAATTATGCATTGGGTTAGGAAAAAATAGAAATATATTTATTTATCATCCAAAAGCATTCACACCGCACTAAGTCAATTACGGTGGCATAATATAACAACGAGGACGAAAAAAAACATCCATGCCCTAGGTGGTGGATGAAAAACACACCGAATCCGGTATTCGAACTTGCGACCTCCAGATTGGCAGACGAGGACTTTACATTGCTACCGTGGCCGGTCACCGTATCCAATAGATCAACATTCTGAATGCCCAAACAAGTATTTACATAAAAGTAACATCCAGAAGACCAATTCCGATAAGAATTTGAGTAAAGAAAAAACTTTTCTAGGCATAATTGGAGGAGGGGAAAGAAGTTAAGTAGATCACGGCAAAGAAAGTGGCTGTATTTGACTGGAAATAAGACCTTTCGATTTGGTAACGATTATAAATCTATTGAAAATTGAGAGAAAGTCATAGAAACAACCGGGATAAAATCCATTGCTTAGGAGTAAGCAAAAATCATCAATTCAAAGGGAAAACTCGCGAATGAAAATCATTCAAACATGCTTGGGAAGCACATACGAAAAGATTTGAGCAAAACTAAAAACAAATAATAAATTGAAAAAATTAAAAAATGACAGCGTCCCGAAAGCGATGAAATGGTCGCGTCACTCCAAAAAAATTTGCATTAATTCGACTCCAAGCAAACGAAGCGTAAGTATTCAGTTGTGGTCTTTTTAAAGGGGAAGAGTCGCTGGGAATGAGGAAAGGCAATTCGGAGCTAAATAAACAGGATTTCGTATTTTATTTTATAATTAATTTATTAAACGTTGTGTACACATACACATATATAAAATTAAATGAAAACAAGAAAGGGAATCGTAATGTTTAAAAGGACGAGCAAAAATGTGGCGAGGAAGATGGAAATTTACCGATTGTAAACAGGAAAATTGCCCCAACCAGGGATTTGAACCCACGATTTTCAACTGCCGTCCGCATATCATTTCATATTAAAAAATGCATGAAAAATTATTAATTAATAAATTAATGAAATTAATAAATATAGAAACCTGCATTTTCACCTAATGCACGATATACTGAGCATAATTTTTGACCGTAATTACCTTGATAATTCCTTTCAATACCAGAAAGCACGATCATGAAAGATTCGTTCTAGCTCATACGTATGACCACAATAAAGAGGAAACCATAAAATGCTATGGTACTCTACGTTCTAAGATTGAGTGAAAACCTAGTTACTACTTATAATTCGGTCGAGATAGACTATCCACGAATTAAAATAGACATCGCATTAGTTTCTCTAAAAATCAGTCTAAATTTACAGCGTATCCTTGAATGTTGGGTTACGGTTTTACACCATACACCTTGCATTTATTAATGGATACGGAGCATAATTCTCTTGAAACACATACTTCAAAATAACAATGCTCTCTGTCAACAAACATACAGAGTAGACTGGGTTCTATTATCAAGATACGGAAATTGTTTCAGCATAACAGAAATTCCTAAACCTCCAAAGCAAAACTTCACATTGAAGTTAAAAGCGCGAATATGTTTTGTGACATGAATGAAATCTCCGACATTCAGAAAATTTCTTAGCGATTTTCAATGGCCCAAAGAATAGGCAGGAGACAAATCACACTTTTACACAGTCATGATAATAAAATCTTTTCATCATTCGGGTAGACAAATGAAATGGATAATATGAAAAGACGTCCGTTATAGCGAGAGATTCAACCAACGATTTACGTAATTAACAGAAAAACTGCAACTTCTAGAGTATTATACTAAGGTAATACCGTTTATTACTCATGTACAGTCAAGAATCGTGTACCGATCTTTAACCTGATTTCCCTGCGAAGCAACTGTTTTTCTTCGTGCCTTTCTTAGTTTGAGTTCCACCGGAGATTTCTTTATTCTGTGACCAATTTTTTCCTTCAGGATTGCCATTTTCCATAACTATGTTTTCTGGGTAACAACCGAGGTGTGTATCGAATGACTTTGTATTTCGAAAGACAATGGTTTCATCATATATTCTATTCCCACTGGTATTTATAAATGATTTTATTTACCTTAATATGGTTTAACCACGTCCACAAATCATGTAAACTTAATTAAACTCATTTTTCTGACTTCAGACACTGATAAAATTTGACACATCATGATAAGTCCGGAGACAATACAATATCTCATTGTTACTGTCATTTATTACTATAATTATATATGTCTATATTTATATATGCCTTTAGGGAAAGCAAGAAGTAACCCACCACCGAAATAATTGGCAAAATGAGCATGTTTACTATAGTAAAAATGTTATAATATCCAGGGAAGATTACAATTAAAAATAATTTTAAATACATTTATACATAATTAGCTAAAGAAATATAACATAAACGATAATCAAATATATTAATAGTGGAAAATTTTCTTTCTTTTCTTCGCTACATCTATTGGGCAGTGTACCTGTTACGGTAACCCATCTCCTCCAGTGTATACCTATACTCCTACATCATGTGCATTTAAAGGACAGGTACTTTGATGGAAACATTTGTTTGCTCATTCCTTTGACATTTCTCGAATTACTCAGAATTTCTATCATTACTTCAATAATTTTTTTAATATTTGAAGGTATTTTCTTAAATGTTGATTTTATACAGATTTCCTTAGGAAACTCATTTAATACGGATTAATTCTTCTCGGGATTTCCACCGGTTTAATTGTTCTGCCACCGACGTTTCAACGGCTGACTCTGCCATCGTCTCCATGGTGATGATGCTGGGACAAGGTTGGTTCGGTTCAAGGTGTTTATTTCCATGGCCAAGAAACAATAAATAAATACAATAAATTAGAAGGAATAACAAGGA
>WURS02448990.1:0-14324 GCA_011762765.2 Rhinocypha anisoptera
TAGACTAGCTATTATCTCCGAGCTTGTGTTCATATGTATTTTGGTCTGTAATTTTACGTGGAAAAAATGACATTTTAGCCTTGCCCCGAAGTTGAACACTGAGGGGAGGCCAATGCAAGGAAGTGTTTCCCATCTGGGTGTGCTGCGATTTGAACTACCTCGCGACCCTCCAGTCCTTCAACCAGCTGAGGACACTGAAATTTAGAATGTAAATGTATTGGAAGTGTTCATAAAATTTTTCCAGTTACCCACCAGTTTTATCAATATAAAGAGTAAATTATGGAAAGAGGTAAGTTTCCCAAAAAAAATCTGCCATTCCTGTAAATAATTACACTATAATAAAAAAAAAATTTTTCTGTTGACAATAAAGCAACAGAAATCCTCAATAAAAAATAAATAATAATAATACTATGGATGACCTCAAGCTATCGGCATAGTAAATAACCATTTAAAATGTGAATTAAATATTGTAGAGAAATTTAGTTGCATGCATGAAGATGACTGAAGTCAATAGGGGAAATTAGTCATCAAATAGTTGACATCATCATTGACCTGATTGTTGATTGAGTTTAATTTTCTCTATTCATAATGTGGTTTCACCAAGTCGAGCTGAAATCTATTGAATTAACGAGACTGAAGTTTAGCATAGAATATGAGTTTCAGGGTTTTAAGGGAAACGGTTGATGCTAGCCTAGAGATGACAAACTACTACAATAGATCAAGAAATCAAAAGAAGGCAAGTAGAATATCATAACTTCTCAGAAGAGGTAAAAAAAATGTTGTTTGGATGAAGTATATTTTTTTAAGAGTGATATAACTGATTTCCCTATTACAAGACACTTGGGTAAAATGGAACTTTAAAAAAAAAAAGTAATCCCAGATTAATTTCTGTAACAGATGACAGAAGAAATATGATCAAAAGTATATATTTTCTGGATTTAGCACTTAAAAAATGGAGTACATATAGCTATGAAGATGGAATCTGATTTAACATCTTATTTGTGAGACAAAAAGACAGCCAACAAAAAGATACTTGACTTGTATTTCTCACAAGAGGGTCTTCGCATGACCTCCTCTGTACTGGAAGCACATAGGTAGATGACATTATAAGAGGGAAATGTTTTTTGGGTTTGTTCACATGATTTGTTATCACAGTAAGACCAGTTTGAAGCATCATAAAACTTTTGATTCAAAGAACTTGGTTTCAATTAGTACTCCTCTTAACACACAAATAAATTCAAGATTTACAGTCACATATTGGAAGTCTGTTGTCCTAAAACGATCTGCCACGTGGTGGCTATTAGGGTATAATATAGATTTGGACATATGGTAAAACCTTGATTAACCAACCTAAATGGGTCTGCAGGATAATCTGGGAATATGGTTAAAGGGGAAAAATTGTAGTGTGACTATCTTAGAGTAAATGACATGAAGAACATTCTGCTGCACTTCCAACAATTAAATCCATTCAGCCCCTACATAAAAGAGGTAAATTATGAACTCAGTGTTAAAAAAATGTTGAATTTGTTAAAACATCATTTGTACATTTGAAACAAAATCTTAATTATATGTAACACAGGTATAATAGTATTTTTTCCACAAATTTTTATCTGTACAGAGTTCCAGCGCATTGCGGCATTATCACATGATGATGCAGTGATTCAGTGATACATTCTCACGACAACATATATTGTTTAGCTTGACAAATAATGCAAAGGTGCTCCAGACTAGCCAGTTAAAGCAGGGACCAGTTAATTGAGGGATGGTTAAGAGAGGTTTTACCATATTCATTATAATTCAGAACTTTTCACACAATAATAGAAGTATAATAGTAATGAGTAGCTACATATTAGCTATGCTCACCTGAGCTTCGGAACTGTAGTACATGACATACACCCGTCCCATCAGAGTGAGGATGAGCATACACCTCTCTGCACATGCCATCTGCTTCACTCCCAGCTCACCAATAGCCTCACATGGCTGAGGCTGGGAGAGGGAGATAGCTGGGGCTACCCTAGCGGACTGATCCGCTGTAGTCTGACCATCTGGAACTACAGCTGGGGGTAGCAGGAGAGCAGTGGCTCCTGTGGTGGTCCCCGGGGATGCTGGTGTATGAGGTGTTGATGATGGAGTGACCCCTATTCCGCCTGGCTGGGCAGTGTGACTTTCATCTTGGCCTTCGATCACACTGCCATTTCCTCCACTGGACCAAGCCACCCATCCCCATGCCAAAACCTCCTGTGGCTGACTGGAACTTTGTGCCTGTTAGAACATGTGCCATGTGAAGTCATCGGTGCAGGAGAATGAATGGTATTTCTTTTACCATAAAAATTAAAGGAGGAATGAAAGAGAAGTTGTAAAGGAGAACCAATCAAAATGAAGGCTGCATAAAATGTATTCCAGTACAGAAAGTTCCCAAAATAAAATGAGAAACTGACTACAAAAAACATCAGGACATATGGACCCAAGGGTAACATTTTTGTTTTGGGAACCAGAAAATGATACTTTTATCCATTTTCAGGTTTTAGAAAACGTGGACTACAAACAAAAAAGGTAATGAAGTAGAGAGCACTAAAATTTAGGTATAATGAAATTATTTTGAGTTAAATTTCATTTTGGGTCACACTGACCAAAGGAGGAGGTTTAATGAATCGAGTTGAGTTCACACAACTGGACTTGGATGAGCACCTCAAATTAATTTTCAAGAAGCTTCAGAGCAACCAGCTGGGTGGTTAAGTCATGAGAGTAGAGCAAAACAAAACATATGAGAAGAGTGAAGATAAAATTGTAGATTTATAGCACTTCCCATTTGAATATAGGCATCTACAAAAAGGTTGCATGAACTTCTTACTACATTTTATGAAAAATAAAGTGTTTTTACCATCATTAAGTGCTCTCACAATATTTGTTGATTGTTGCTATGCCTTATGATTAATCAGTAGCAGTACTCAACAACAAACTAACACATAATACTACCAACAAAGATCGAAGTTTCAGGCGTGATGTGGTGGAATTTTAACATGTTGAGTAAATTAGTGCAATTTTCCACAAAAATATAGGCTTATTTCTGGATATAGGAAATATAGGTCTATTTCTGGATAGGTTTATTTCTGGATATAGGAAATAAACCTTTTTTTGTGGAAAATTGCACTAATTTACTCAACATAATACTACCAACTTCCATGAAAATAATCAAAGGCCTTTACCTTGATAAAATTTGGAGGAGGAGCACAGGGAGCAGCTAGACGATCAAGATGTGACATGATGACAACTGCTGTTTGTCTTAAGTCTATACAAACTTCATCATTTTCTGGGAGTTCCAAATAACGTAGAAAGCATTCAGTAGGACTTGGCTGAAAGTAAAACAAAGGACTAATTTTACACATGATTTGAAAAAAAAGCCAGTCATGCAAAGTTTTTCATGATGACAACTTGCCAATGATATCTTTTTGATTGGCACTTTTAACACAAATTTTATATTTTACCAAACTTTTTTATACCAGGAGAATAACATTTATAAAAGATAAACTTATAAAGTGGGATTCTAGGACTGTCCCTGGATCCAAAAAGTGTCCGACTGATACTGTTTTAATTTTATTAAGGCAAGATCATTTAGCTACGATCTTAAAAATATGGAAGGCAAAAAGCAAATCAAAAAGTAGGTATATTAGAATGGTTTTGCAGTTAGTGAATTGGGAAAAGTATTAGATGACTGTGTTAGCCAGGTGGGGTGAGATGGCCTAATAATCCAAAGATTGTATGCCAAGTTGAATTATTTATCATGGACAATACATGAAATTACAGTAATAAGTCAGACCATGATATGTTACCCTTTAGATATAGGATAGAAATAATTCCATAGAATGAATCAAATTCAGTTTTAACCATAACTATCAAATATATGTGACAAGTAAAATAATGACATCCAATAGGAAAATATGTTTAGTGGGAAGGTCGCAAAAAGAATATATATCATTCATAAACTGCTTAAGCTACTTAAGTAAGATGTTACGTTATTGATTTTTAAGTATCAATATGAAAAAGTATTTGACTTACATCAATGTTTGTTTCATCATCATTCCATGCATCTGCTTCAGTACATCTACTATCTGTTGAGCTCGTTTTTGTACAAGGAATGCAATCCAATCGCTTTAAGAAAGGAACTAATGGTGCACTGGTCCATGCAGATATTGACCTAAGGTGGTAAAATAACTGATCATCAGGAAGTTTTAACAAAAAATAAAATTGAATACTAAATTTTATACTTTTCAATTACATGATTAAGTAATTAAAAACATATCACATTATCAAAGATAATGGTAAGCTATACTATCAAGAAGCTAAGACCAAATGTAATTAAAATACATATTCGTTCCAAAAGAAATGATGCCCAAGGTTTTAGTCACCCACCAACAAGAATGAAGAATGGACATACATAAGGAAAGATAGTAAAAGATCATTTTTACCAAACATAAAAATGAAAGAACCACTTTGTGTTTCGAGCCATGCATAGAGTGTTTCTAGCACTCATAGCATGCTCGACCATCAATCCAAAGTCCTAGGCTCAAATCCTTGCTTAGGACAAAATTTTTTGTTTAGAAACAACACTTTTGTTTGGAATCAGTGGGACTGCCTCCATCCTTGATATAAAGTGTTCACACGCTCTAAATGAAGCAGCCATATTAAGACATTTGGACTTGTAACTCTTTCGGTTACTCTGGTTCAAATATGGGCTATTGTGGACCAGAATTCTTTAGACCACAGTTTGTCCACATTATCCGACTACCAGTTTTGGATTTAATGGCTCATTTATGCTTCCATTCCATTCTATTGAAAAATATATGATCTCTCTGAGTTCACAGTTTAACCAAATTCATCAGAACACAACGCACAAAACTTCTTTCATTGCAGTTTCCCCTTTCTGAAAGAAATGTGGTGGCTTGACAACACTCTCTTTGGACACGACACCTATCATGTGAGTAGTTACTGGAAATTTTGTTCTGCCACTGATTGGGACATCCTCAGAGTCACAATTGAGCCAGCAATCATCAGTTGCTCTTGCCTCAAACAGTAAAATTTTTTATCAGAAAGGAATCAGATCCATCCCACAGCTTTGTTTCTCAAAGAACAACATACATAGCAGGTTGCAGAGAACAATTTGGTGCTGCCAGAGCAGCATCCCACCATCATCTCTTTATATTACCACTTTGGTGGGTCATCCCTCAAACAGCACCTTCTTGTTTTCAGCTGATAACATAAGTTCTCGTGGTGCAATTTGGAGCTTTGTTCGCTCACTGACACCCAATACTGTGCCCTAATTTCCTTAAAGACTGCCCCGGGTCTTCCAAAATCAATCCCCTGAGTTTTTTCCATGACTGTGAGGATCCATGTCATGTATTCTCTTGAATGAGTCTTCCTTGAAGGGTTAGTAGAACCATCCACAGTCTTCCTGGTGGCATTATATCTAGTAACAATGTCCCACTAAATTGATCTTGGGTGCCCAAAGAACCAAATTATTTCAATCATCAAATACCATGCAAGATACTGTAAAAAATCTCCAATAACATCAAGCAAGCAATAATTACTAAATTTATTGGTTTAAATATATATGATTTATGAAACAGTTTGGATAAACAAACTGAGTAGCATGAATTTAGAGAAACAGGAGTTGATTAGTTAAAACTTTTTCTTTGGAATATATTGATACTTTCCCTATTCCAATCTCATGAAAATATTATAGTTCATGATATTTCATTACAATCAACAGAAGCAAATAATTCAAAATTGCATAGACCAATACATTTTCTTCAGAAATACAATTAAAATGTAATTAAGTAGATATACAGAAGGGAAAATTATGTATTAAAAAACTGTTTCATATGTCAGTATGGATAGTGAAGCAAATACAGTAGAAGTCCGCTATAATGAGAGCTGATAAATGATGAAAAATCTCTCGTTATAACACACAGTCGTTGTAACCGACGGTCATTTAAATTCACCTCTTTTGGCATTTATAGCGGCACCAAAAGAGGGCGAAAATGAGTAATGAAGTAATTGTATCAATCCATCCGCAAATGCATTGATAATAATTTAAAATATTGTCACCAAAACTCACGCACATGTAACTAATGTACGTCAAGCATCGGTAGTATCTTTGGCAACGTTTCATGAACAATCATAGATACGGTATGGCCTGCAGTTAACAATTACGATTCCATAAATAAGAGGAGGGTCGAGAGAATGGCCGTCCTGCTAAGGGCAACACAGACAAATGGGCATTTCCTGCATTGTCTGCAAATCTAGCTCGTAGCTCCATATGTTCTTTTATTCCGATCGGCTATGAGGACGAAATAGCACCAGGAAATGCCAGACTGGAACATAGATTCCAAGATAAGTTGTTCGGTCATTCCCCAGGAAAGTCTGTGGCATAAAACCACAAAGTTTTCTCTCGTAATATCACCACAAAGTCTCTTGTAAAGCCTTCCTTACAATGTAGATTCGCGAGACGTGACAATGTAATGCGTGTTCCAATCCTGTGATATATGCAACCCGAACACCAACAACGGCAAAATCTACTCGCTATAGTGATAGCGCAGATATGAACACTCATAAAAACCGGTGGAACTCCCTATGTTTTAACACGTTGACCAACCAAAGCAAAATGATCGCTTGCTATAGCGATACTCTCGTTATGAACCATACTCTTTTTAGCGGACTTCAACCTTATTTATATTATATATTTAAAGTCAGCTGCCATAAACACAATATTGATTTCCACTGATGGCATCATACAACAACTTTAAGAGATCATGAACTATGAATTTTACGTTAGAGTCAAACCTACCTTAACCCCTTAGCTGTGGTAAATGTATATATGTATACACATTTTTTGGCAATTGCAGAGAAAATGTTTATTTATTTTCCAATTGGTCACATACAGCAATAACAGGCCAATTTAAAGTGAGCACCATAACAATTTTTTAATAACAATGACAAAACACACACACCCATGCCCTAGGAAAAATCCACCTAGTCAGGATTTGAACCCGTGACCTCTGAGTTGGCAGACAAGGACATTACCCCACCGCCACCAAGGCCAGTTTTTCTGCATATGACCTTAAGACCCTCTCTAGTCCCTGATCGAATTTTGTCCCAAGCTTTCTTATAGGTTTGAATGGTCACTTTCTTTTTTGTTCCTGTGAACGTGAAGGGAAGAATATTACCCCTATTTTCTCAGGCATATAGCATAGTACAAGAACAAGGCTGCCACAGCTAAAGGGTTAAAAATCCCCACATCTTGAGTAATCCTAACATTTTTAGGAGATGCACACTACTTCCTCACAGAATATTTATCACTTAGATGCTATTCTCGCCATACCAAAAAAAAATTACTTCCTAGGGTACTAAAAATATGTATAAGCAAACATATGCTTAACTGCAAATTCTAGAGAAAAATGAGGTGTCTTTCAAAAGTAAATTTACCATCACAGAAAAAAATGAAATAGTCACACTCTCAGACATCTTGCACACTGACAAGTCTTGATTCAAATGTTGACTGTATCAAAAAAAGAATTTTTATTCAAACCTGTTATCTGGTGAATCCTTCCCCCTATCCCACAATGTTAAAAGTAGAAGCACAGCATCCAAAATATGAGGCAGAGAACCTCTCTGGGCTGCCAGTTCTAACAGCAAAGAAAGTGCAGTATGTCTGTCTGCACAAGGAACAATTTCACTCCCACCACTGCCACCAACCTCACTAAGAGGGAATACATAAAACATGAAATTCATTTTTATACCATAATAATTATTGGCAATTCTTACTGGACAAAGATTTACACAAATATTCATATAACTATTATTAATGTTGAAAAATAATGGATTGTGAAACAATTCAGGTTGTAGCCACTTTCTGCCAATGAGGTAATAGTTGTACAATTAGTGTTTAAAATTTATGACATTTTATACAACTCCAAGAGTGTCATAGTTAATTGAATAATTTCAATGGAAATAAAGAAACAAGTGCATTAAATAAATCCGGGGATACTTTTCTTATTAACTCATGGAAAAAATCTTACCCAAGAACAACTTGTCTTAGGAACTTTGCTGATCGGTCAACAACTTCTAACCAAACTGGTGATACAGATGTTTCGTCAAAAAGAGTTGCTAAGGACAGAGACTGCAATGCATCCAAAGATTCTTGTAAAAGCTCACTACACAAATCTGAATCTTCTCCTATAATAGAGGAAACAATTTCATTAATTTTCTAAAATAAATATGAATAATAATAAAAGATTAAATGAAGGAAGCACAACGACTTCATAATTCAATTTGAACAATTATAATAAGGGTGTTTGCTTTTGCCAAGAATTTAGTTACTAATGGTCACAGATATAGTTATTAATAGTCACAGATATGAAAAGTTAATGAATTTTAAGGTTATTACAGCTTTATTTATAATATAAATTATGGCCAATATTTAGCTTTTTTCAAGGAAAAATAAGACATTAAATGATCCTCATAATAAATTCATTTATATCAACAATCCAATTTCATTTTCTTTAGCACTTTAATTGAATAAAACTCTGAATACTTAATGACTAAAATGGTTGCTGAAATTAGAGATTAGTTTTGTGGACAAGTAATATTTATACAAATTTTAAAATGAAAATTAAACATCCATACTTCTTAAAGTCAATAGTACATGACACAATATTATCTATAAACATATGATTAAATATTCAATCTAATGATTAAAATAATTTGTTAAATTCATTTCATATTATTATATTCACATACAACAGAGAATGAAATGGTATGATGCATAGTATCTAATCATGTGTAAAATTCACAGCTATGAATATTTCAGGGAATCTTTGCAGCACTTGATTAAAGTGGTATATGTGTACCTGATCTCCATGCTCTTCTTAGAAAAGCAAATGAGAAGTTTAATGCTGCCCTTGAACCAACTCTTGCAAGGCCAACAGTGGCTTTCTCTGTAGACTTCAAACTGAAAAAAATGAGTTTCAATGAGCTTAACTTCATTTTAATTACTGATGGCTAAAAATTAATCCAGATTATATGCTCTTTACACCAAAATGAGCTTTTTGTTAGCAGCATGCATATATCAATAACACTATTTCACGAAATTTCTTTTCAGCATCATGCATTGTCATCAATAACTTTTATAATAATAGAGCATGTCAGAGAACAATCACACAAGCATAAAATACATGCACGTTCATGGAAGGGCAATTCAGGTTAACTCTATGAGAAAATGAAGGTGTCTGGACCAATTTTGAGCCCAACATCTATTACTCATTGGATGATGACTTATAGCTTTCTACAAAAGTAACCGTATGACAATATGTTTTAAATAAAACATACAGCTATAAATCAATGTTGACTCTTAGCCACAACCTTCTTACCATTTACGAGATGAGTTTCCAATCTTGCCTACTGTTCTCAATGGTTCTCCCATGGAAATAACTTTTTGGGGCACTACATGGTTGTAAAAGTGGTGATTTCTTTGTTGTGCTACAGCAGCAAAATGGCGATGGGCTATAGCCAAACACTGCCGGAGACGGCATGCCCAAAGTCCACAGCTTGCAGCTTCATTGCATGACCGAGCTTGTTCATGTATTAATGAATAGAGACATGATGCCAACTTTTCAGGGGCTGTAAAAAACAATTAATAAATTTTATTATTTGAAACCAATTTATTATACATTTTATTCATCATTGACCAATAATTGAAAATTTGGTTGTTGCCTATCCAAACTGTAAATTGCCTTAATAATCTCAATTAAGCAAACACAACTGGATGATCATTTAAATTAAATCATAGTTATATTGCCTTTGGTTTGACCTAAAATGTTATTCCTGCCATAACAGATGAAAATGGTTTCAAAAAAATAATATTTCTATCACTCTGAAAGCAAGAAAAAATCAATAAGGGATGTAAATAATGTATCATATGCAGACTGGTTAGTTTGTTAGAAGTTAAATGCAAGGAAAGGCAGGGCGGCACAAATAAATCTCTCATTGCAAATTGTAGTAACAGGAGAAGAAAATATATTACAAGCTTCCTTTTGCTAAGTTTCTGGTTGTCATAGGAGTTTTTGCCTTGTGAATATTATGAAAAATACTGACACATTGGTTGATCATTAATTACATATTTTGTATATTTACAACTTGAAAGAGAGATAGACATGAAAAAATGTGTTGTGGATATAATAAAGTATTTTTAGCTATATTCAAGCTGAAAAGACCAAAGAAAAATCTTGTCTTGTCTCTTGTCAGTCTTGTTAGTTTAAAACATTGAGTGAACATAACAGCAATATTTAGAAAACAATAATGATGGTGACTACTGAACAGGAACATGTTGAATACTAATTACAATGAGGACTTAAAAAGGTACACTCAGTTTTTAAAAGCTACGAAGATCTATATGCAAAATGCACACAAAGTAATAAGATTTAGTTTTTTGATAGCATAACAGTAATATGATTGATTCATTAAAGGTTCTAACTCTCAAACAATTTTGGGGGGATAAACATAGTAAGATTGGGGGAAGAATAACCCAATTAATTCACCATTCTTAAATCAGTTATATTCTTTTAAATTTCATTTCCATAGTGCTACTAAAATGCCATGGCACTTGAGCCTCTCAGATGAAAAAGTAACCATAGAGAATCCCACACAAGTGATATACACACAGACAGCAAAACCCATAATTCAACTTGCAACTAAAAGCTGTTATTACTCCACACCATGTTTTAAGCAGAGGCCTGATTCTGGATTACAGGGCACACTTAAGGAGCTGACAGGCCATAAATGTAAGACTGTCATCCAGTAAACTATTTTTATTATTCTAAAGTCTCCATTGAGACAACGATCTCCAATATACTTAAGATGATATTAAATTTAATTGTTTCCTTCAGTTGAGAATGCCAGTTCAAGATAACAGCTTCAAAATAAGTTAAAACTATTTTACAATAATTGAAAACACCTAATCACTTTACCCTAATAGTTAAGAGTTTCGAACATGTAATATGGTGCAGGGGCAACCTTTGTATTTTAGATATGCATACATAGAAGCAATTTTATAAATTGAAAACGATGCTTTATTTACAAGTGTGATATTATTAATATAAATATTCATATGATTTGACTTCTGAAAGAACATCAAATGCAGAAAAGTACCAAAGGTTAGAAGTAGGTTTAGGAAAGCAATAATAAACACTCACTTGGTTGAGGTCCCCAAGTCCATGATTCCAGCTGTGGTCTTGATGGAGTAGGCCATCCTTTCTTATCAATAGATTCTCTTGCATTTTCCTCTTGGTCAAGACGTTGACAAGGGCCACAGTTGCATCCTGTTTGTGGTCCACATATACCATCACAGCAAGGGCACGTTAATACCCTCATACCACAGTAGTAATGCCCAGTTTCACCTGAAAAAAATAACAAGGATGAGCGCGACACATATTAAACATACCTAGAGCTTTCAACTGTCTTTGGAGAAGGAGAAAGTTACCTTTGCGGGCAGTTATGCCGACAGAATTAAGAATTCCATCACTAAACGGACCAGTTAGTTCCCCATCTCTGACCATTTCATTCCAGAGTCGACAAAGAGAATCTCGATGAAGTGCATCTTGAAGGTCAATTCGGGCCCATTTAGCATCCAGTCGTGCCTGCATTCGCAGAACCACCTCCAACTGACGGCTCATGGTTGTTTAAGCACCTTTATTGACAACTCAGTTCACCCTAGAAAGAAGGTTGGATAATAAATACATGTGGCTAAGATGATTTATATAAATCTGAATTATTTGTACTAAAAAATCGGAGATGGGTGACTGTGACTACTCAAAATATCTTTTTAGTAAATACTCTTAACAGAAACGTCAAACAGTGGGATTTGTATTATGGCTGACGTTAAGCATAAAATAACAGGTTGCACGACACTAAGTCGAGGGAATTCAGTGAAAATCACTCCAGCCTATAGGGATGTTCCATTGAATACTAGTGGAGAGTACAGCATGGGTTTCTGCACTGTTGAATTAAAAAACATGTGTGCATTCTCACGCGACATTTATCTAAACATTTGTGTACTAACCCAAACGATCCAGTAGGATGCAGTGTTCTATGACATTGTGAAAAGTAAATACAATTTCTATAAAATTAAAATTATGTAAACAGAACTTAATAAATGTTTGTTAAGCATTTAACTGCTCTTTTAGGCAGATGACATCCACTGAATTTAGTACGTACACTTCATTGCTTCGATATCGGACTTCATGGAAGTTTGACACTATTGTAAATACTAAAATAGGCTGTTTAAGTTGGTTTTGATTATTTCCATCATTCTCCATACACGGGGAAACTCATCTTAACAAACAATCAATTTTTCCAATATCTCATTCCTTCCTTTGCCTTTCGAAACTACAGCTTCTGCCATCCTGCGGCTGATTTTTGAACTAATACGAGCGAAAGTTGAAAGCTCGTTACAGGCTCTGGGAAGGCGGTATTTTTGAAACATAACATTAGCTTAAATGTGACTGCATTTTTCCCGATATACTAGTTTATTCGCAATAAATATTCTCTCCATTTCTCTCTATTTTCGTTATCGACAAGATCATTAAAGAAAAATGGCATTTTAAAGAACTAATTACTCTTAATAATGAACACAACTAGATATTAGTTAGTGGATTTTTATGGCTCAACCTGATTCTATTGCTTCGGATGGATTTTAGTCTAAAATATTTTCAGCTAAAAGTTTCTCTTTTAAAAATGGATATATGCAAGGATTGACTTATTATAAAAGCTCTAACTTTTTAATCTGGATGGTGTTCGGAGCTACTTTTCTCGATATCGGGAAAGGGGGAATATTAGAGGTAGGCCAGGGAGCCTTCTGTTGCTTGAATTTTGAACAAGTGACACTCAATTCATGATCTGTATTACATAAGAGTATGGTAATAGAAAACAAATTATCTTCCCTTAAATGAAAGATTGTTTTTATTCGATTAGTTTAACGGTAGGAAAGTTTCCAAAATGACTCATTTCCATCTTCAGACCGTTTCTTTTAAATAGGCTGATATTTTTTTTTCCTTTTTTCATTGAAATCTTTTGAAATTGAATGAGCTAACTTTGGAAGGTTTTGAGGCGTTTGCGAGTGAAGAACAGAGAGGATAAAGATTATATGCTGGACACGACTAAGAAGAAGAATCAGTTGTTTTGGGAAATCCGAGTAATACATGGGATACATGGGGGTTGAATGGAAGAGATACTCAGAGTAAATGTCTTGTCGAAGACTGAAATAAAGGGTAATGTTGAGTAAGCAAGGAATTGATAAGAAAAGAATAATGGTTAGTATGCATTGTAAGAGTACGAAGAGATGAAGATGGAATAATCGTTGGGTGGAACACGGTAGTCCTTTGTGATATCGTAAAAAATCTACTTACTACTAATATCTGATTACCACTCATAATTCATCTAAATGTTCTAAGGGAACCTTTATTTACCTTTGTGGCATATAACTGATGGTATTTACGCTCATTCAGGTTTAGAGTAATATGATAACTATTTTATAGCTCGAAATAATATATATTCGCTAAGTAAAGCGGATATATAGACTTTAAATCACCTGAGAATCATTCTACATTCGATGTAACGTAATTAAAATATTATTTTTTGTGAGGGAATTGACACAAATAATGAGTAATTATTAATGATTAAAGATCGAAGAAACACCGAGAGGACTGTACTGTACGAAAAGTCATAAGTTTTCGACTCAAAGTCTCATATTTGCTATATCTCATTGGCTTCATGTTATATTTACTATTATATCCCTCTCTCTAGCCTGCCTGTTTAGCCGGGTAAGGTGCTTTTTTTTGGAGGTGGTGAGGAAAATGCATTTAAGCACTCCCAGGGAAGGTGGCCCTGGCAAGTGTGGGATTCGGCCGGGGATTCGGCCCATACCCACTAAAACTCACACCACCTGATTGTGCCTATTAAAGGAAGGCAGTACCTGGTCCAGGCAGACGTCATCAGTCCTATCCAACTCCTTTCCTTTCAGTTGCAGCTCGAGTCATCGTGTTCCTGTTATAGATGTTTAGCGAGATTAGTCCCCCTATAAACTCTCTGCTAGCCAGTATTTTCAAGTCACTCTTATTGATAATCTCGGCTCTGAAGGGATTATCTCTCTCTGGCGGAGATCCTGCTCCATATGCCACGACAGCTGAGGGTGATCCTAAGAACCTGAAGAACTTCTAGACCTTTCTTTTCCTTGATGTTACGGACTAGGCTATGGTTCTCCTGATATTTGGAGA
>WURS02449010.1:0-14324 GCA_011762765.2 Rhinocypha anisoptera
TGGGAACCGTCCTGGTTATCAAAGAACACTCCGCTTTTCCCGATAAAGAGTCCGAGGTCGGTAGGACTCTTCACTACGCGGACTGCCTTTAAAAGTCCGGTCGGCGAGGAACACGTGACAGCTGTTCACGCGTCAGCTGTGATCGCGATGTTTTTTCGACACGTTCACCAAACGCAGTTGGAACAAGGGCAGTTTAACCATTGTTAAAGTTGTTACACATCGATAGCACCTCTGCAGCTTCTTACAGCCAATGGCACCGTTGTTTGGAAAAGTCCCACTCTCCGTCATCACCACGCTATTGTCGTCACCTTAGACTGCAGTTTTGTTCAAGAGACTTCGGAGGATACAAGAGAAGAACAGGAGAAAGTGCGACAAGAAATCAATGAGCTTTCCACTGATGCAATTGACGTTGGCACGAGCGCTGCTATTGTGACGTGCAATCAATCTCATAAATATGACTGATGGAAAGGTGACGGACACCATCACTGACATCCACTTCCAGTGTGAGATGCCACTTGTGCGACGAAACTTCAAAGGAGTTCAACAATGTGGACCTTTGCCTACAAAAAGCAGTCAATGTACAAAATTTTCAGTATGGCATGTCCTAATTGAATGCGTGGACCCGATGCTACGAGGCTTTTTACGCCTATCATATAAACTAAACGTCCACAAGTGGCAAGTGGACGAAAAGGATCCTCAGTACAAGGATGTTTTGGCAAGGAGAAAGGAGATGCAGGCAGCATTTCTTTCGGAAATGGGCCTTGTCGACGACAAGCCGAAGCAAGGAACAGGTAACGCCAATGATGGAAATACCGATCGTGCCTTTTTAAGGGACACGGTCAAAACATCAGCGATCACAGGTGTCAACGAGGTATTACTGCATCGACTGCATATAATAATAATAATATGCACTGTAATATTCGGCACTGTCTCGGGCGAAACTTGGTGCAAGTTCAGCATACTGGTACCCATGGTACTACATTTCAACATCAGTACATAAAGCTACTGCTATATGGCAACCTTATAATAAGTTCTCATGTCCTCCCAATCGGACAGATGTCGGAAGAGGCGCAGGAAGCGTCAGGCATCAATTCATAAATAAATTCCGGAACGATTTTTCGAGAACATGTTCGAGACAGCAGAACATGGAATACGTCTTCTTGCTCCTCTTGGTCAATTTCGATCCTCAGGCCTCTAGCTTGCGAAAAAGCTACAGCAAGCCTTTGAATGTGTTAACAAGCGAGGCAGTTGGGATGCCGTTACCTCCACAAGTATCTACAGACGATGAAGAGATGGGAAACATGGACATGTTCGTCATGACAGACGATGAGTCGGGTGTGCACAGAACTGGACCACTGAGCGAAAGAATAACAACTGTCAATTTTTATGATGCTCATTCCTTGCGATAGGCAAGCTATGGGCTATCCATAGCAACCTAGTGTAAAAACCAGATCAAAATATACAAATTTTATTATTTATTTATTTTCAATCGCCCACAATCAGCACTAATAGGCCAATTACAGTGGGCACCATAACATTTTTAATAACAAGGACGAAACACACACATCCATGCCCTAGGTGGAGATTGAAAAACCCACTTAGTCGGGATTCGAACCCGCGACCTCCGGGTTGGCAGACGAGGAAGTTGCCCCGTCTGCCACCTAGGCCGGCCTTTCGGCAGCGAGTTCTTTCTAATAGTCATTTTATAATCTGCCCTATTGTCCCTCACCCTTACCGGTGTTGGCTTTCCTTCTATTACATTCTTCACGAATTCATTATGCCTCAGGGTGTGTCATATCCACGATGTTCTTCTTTTTGTCGACGTACCCCAAACCGATTTATCTTCCACCGTCCTTGAGTACACTTCCTAGTTCCTAAATCTATCCGTCCACTTGATCTTCAGCATCCTCCTCCAGGACCATGTTTCGAAGGCATCTACGATATTCTTCTCTGGTCTGCTTTTTCAAAGGGGCATGCCTGCCTCTGATCCACTGAGTCCCATGTTTCATACGAACATTGCAATCTCTTATTCTTAAAATTTCTATGCAATTTATTTTAAAAGCCGAAGTGCCCCATCGACTCCGAAAGCCCGGTCTTTATTCATAAAATTGGGTAATAGTGATGCTCATTTATATTACCATTTAATTAATACTGTCAGGAGCGGGCCAATTCAGCTATTTATTCTAAATCCAAAGATTTACAAAATTGCACAAAATATTTTATAATTTCAGTTCATTGGTATTGCTATAGTTAAATGCTTATGAAACTATTAGCTGCAACTGCGTCGCGCATATCACGCATTGATATACGGAATGCAAGGATCTAAAATACCCAATTACCCTACTCACTTTCATATTTAAACTGATATAAAAATACTTTCTACCTCCCTTCACATGATCTCAAATTAATATTCTTATCCTCCGTTACCTCCATTTTCTATCATTTTTACTCTCTAATACGTCCTTAAAAACCCACTTTTTGACTTACTGACTCCAAAACTGACATTTTTATTTTTATTTCACCCACTTTTAATGCAACACTTCCTATCCTCACCAAGCATACTAAATTTATTTTTGTTTACCTCCCTCTATTTTTTTTTATTTCTCCGACCTGCAAAACCACACCTCAAAAGTCTTCGGTCTTCCCTTAATATCCAAGTTTTTGAGCCATACAATATAACACTCCACACTAGAATTCTTTTTATCCAATAATTATAAATTTGAAATTAAAGGTGCAAAGGAAAGGGTAAAAAATATAGCGAGTAAGAAGGGGAATACTTTATGTGGAGCTTGATAGTATTTTATGTTTGGTAGCTACAGTTAGATAACAACTTAGTGTCCGGAAAGCGAAAAATAATCTCGGTATAATGATAAAAATCTAAAAACAACATAATTATACCTTGAATGAACATCACCATTGCAATAGTTTTTTTTCGGAGAATCTTTCTCTCTAGATGGTAACCGCAACGAGGTGTGTACGCCAAGTTCTGGTGATGCTTAAAAGAGGCTAAAATGTATTGTGTTGCACGTTGCGGATCACACTTACATTTTGGCTGCACGTATTCGTCAATTGCCGTTTGTATAGCATAGTCCATATTTTACAATCCCGTCATTTTAAATCACCTTGTTGATCTACTACAGAAAACTTATTTTAGTATTTTTTTTATTTCGACTGAACTCATTAAACAGATACAATGGACGGTGTTTTCTACATAATGACTTCGATAAAAGAGCTCTTTCCGTGAGAATGTTCTTTTTATTCGCTGGCTGACAGGACTAAATCGTTGCCGCTAGCGACACATAGGTAAATTTTGCCTGTTTATGAGATCGCAGAATCCCACATATTCGTTCCATAAGCCGCTTATCGTAATCGGATTCGCCTTTTGGCTCTATCGCATGGAGTCGTTTCTCCTCAATACATTTTTGTGGCATCTTCGGAGCGAAAGTTGTAAATTTAATGCAACAGCTGTTTTATATCAAGGTTCTGACACTTTTTATTCTCTATCACGAGTATCGCTCGGAAGAGAGTTGGAAAAGTTGAAGGTGCAGATTGCATAAGCGCAATTGTATACTATATGTATAACGGTGCCAACTCTGTGAGTTGTAAATCATTAGCAGAGGAAACGTGATATAGTTCACAACGTCACCGATATGCATGTATCATAACCCAAGAGCTATGGAATTCCCATCTCTTCCGATCACCAGTGCAAACACCTCGAATTGATATATCTCCCCAGATGTGTTGTTTCCATGTTTGTCTCAAAGGAATTTATATTGGAATATGGACGACCCAAAGCCTCCATGAACATGAACAGAAGGCCGGCAGGGTTAGCCTTGGGGTAGTGGCGTGCTCGCCGGCTAACTCAAAAGGTCGCGGGTTCGAGTCCCGCTTACGACATGGGAGTTGCATTTGTTCAATGTTTTTCCTATGATTTAAATAGGTTTTGAGTGACCATTGCAGCCGACGCACCCTATAAACAAAAAAACTACTACCACATGAACAGGAATTGAACGTCTACGACACGAACTAAGAATTTAAAATAGGTAGGTTCCTGACTCCTATAATTGATTCCACGAACTATTTCGAATAAAACAGCTTGTGTTGCTTTTCTTTGAATAAGAATTTGAGGGGGGGGAGACCAGTAATAACGACATCCATGGTAATCTTTATTTATATTGTCATACCGTTTTACTTACTGATAAGGCCAGTTAAAAATTAGTGATTGAGGTATAGAAAGACACAGCAATTTCACTTAAAAAAATGATAACTTTATTAACACGACCAGGTTTCGCCGTAACACAGCATCATCAGGTGAAAAAAAGAAGTCCAGTCAGGGTATAAATAAATGAGAGAATTCTACCAAGTAAAGCCTGAAACCGTCTCTTATAAAAATTAGTAATGTTGGCGTTTACATTACAAATGGTTTTGGGAGATGGTTTTATTACGCTCCATATAACAGACCCGGTAATACTTGTACATCTGTTGCACGAGAGCCGCTGCGGAGTGTTCGTTAAGTGGAATTTTGAACCTGTGGCTCACGGGAAGCGGAGCGCAATTAGGATTTTCTCCCCCCATGCCCAGTAACGGTCGGGGGAGAGTCGGCACGAGCCTCCGGCATTCGGGCGCGGGTGAGCGAGACGCACCGGCCGGCTGTATGGGGAGGGAAAGGACAGACAAGAGAGGAGGAGAGAACGCTCCACTCGTGAGACTCGCAGACGCGCACAAACTACGACAGCTGCCTCTCTTTTATCACTGCGGCGGTAGAGCAGTCCCCCCCCCCTCCCGCCCTCCACTCCAGTTTCCCCATGCTCCACCCCGAAGTACGACGTATCCTCCGCGGGTCATCGCCTCCGAAGTCCGCCAGCATTTCCTGGGAGATTGCCGCGGCAGACGCCTCACAAATCGCGCGCTTTTATCTACCTGAGCGGGAGCGCAAATAAATGAGGGGAGGGGAGACGGAGAGGAGACTCGGCTTCGAACCGCGGGCGAGTGGTGCCCTCGGGGGGAGGGGGGGAACCAACTAAGCAAGTGAAACGAACGGGGGCGACTCTTTCTCGAGGTCGTAAACAAACCACTCTCGCGAGCCGACAATATTTTGACGATAGAAAAAAAATAAACTGCGTCGTCACGAGTCGCAGTGCATAAATCTGCAGTATCGTTTCACCCCCCCCCCCCCCCTTTTTTTTTAGACGACTCTCGCTTCAGAACGATAAAACATTCGCCGATAAGGGGGACTCTGCTGTAATTAGATTACAGATTACTGCAAGCTGAGTTTAGATTGACTTTGAGCAAAGCCAATGGGGCGGGGGGGAGTCGAATAACGTTGTAATAATTTTTTCTCGCGGCGGACTCTTACTTTTTATATCAATTTTTGGAGTTTTTACCAACCATTGAGCGCGAATATTCTTTTCGCTTTGGAGGGGAATTCCTATGTGAAGTACAAAAAAGTACTTCATGAACACAAACATGACCAATGACGAAGGGTTTTATCCGGAAGATTAGATGAATGTTACGGGAAAATTATAACCAGGCTAACGGAACATTATATGAAGAATGTAAGATAATAAGATATACTTTTCAGGTTTAAAAATATGAAAAATAGGGAAAACCTATAGTTTTCTCAAAGATCATTTTGAGTTTAGAAGTATACACAAGATGCTAAGGATGTCAATAGAACATGAAGAGACTAGAAATGAAAGAGAGAAAACGAAAATATTTCATCTGTTGAATTTAGAAATGGCATTCGATTGAGCAAAACGGATAAAACTTGTGATAGGGAGAGATGGCTTTTTCTAAACGTAAAAAAATAATGGCAGCACAAGGAAAGATAGCGAGTGGAGTTTCGTGATAGCCTGAGATAGTCAGGGAAGTAGAACAAACTATCCCTTATCGACCCTGCTTCTAAACTTAAGAGTACACACACGCCGAAGAGATGGCGCGGGTTTCAGGAAGCAAATCACGTGGAATCTAAGTAACCAAATCTAATTTTGAGGGTCAGATGACAATTCTTTAGCTGATTAGTCACACAAGGGACTGTTGTCCAATACTTTCAATCAGCGGTCGCCGAGTACATTTATATGAAAAGGAAATTAGACTAACAGTCAAGAGAATGCGCGGAAAATGGCACGGAAAAAAACACCCAATTCCATCAGGATTCGAACTCCCAATTGCTGACGGGTTCAGAAAAGAAATCCGTTAAGTAAAAGGTCAAACAAAGGATAACGTGGGTGAGTAAAGATTTCAGAGAAATAATATTTCGACATTGACTTTGAGTGTGGTTTTTTTTCGTTTCATTTGGAAAAACATGTCCTTAAGACATCCTTAAGAACCACACTTGCATTCTGACATCCTTAAGAAGAGATGTCAGAATGGAGGCGGGGAGGACGATAATATAAGATGAAGATTAATTGAAAATCTCTAGTGGTGGGCGGTGATATAAGGAGGTTGATGGTGGAGCTCTTTAGTTGAAGTGAGGTGCTGTCAGCTTCATAGCTTATCAATCCGAAGATTGGTTTGTAGTAGCGCTTTGGGTGAAAAGCTGCAGACTGCGTTAATGGAAGGAAGAATATTGATTAAAGGAGAACAAAGAAGGAAAAGATCAATCCTCTTGGAAGATTACAAGGAAGGTAAAATATAGAGAATGGAAATAAAATAAAAGCTGAATATAAAAATATTTCGAGGTGACCGCCAGCAGAAGTTTTTTTAGGTCCTTTACGCCCTGTAACACACACTTCATCAACTGTACATAAACCTGTTCTGTCATGCCGAAACCTAGGATGATGGTGAAGAGAAATATATCGGTTAAGGTGGATTAACTGTACCTAGCTTCCCCTCCAACCTGCGCTCAGTAAGTGGTTCCCAACCTAATTTCTCCAATAATCTTGTTACGCTGCTGATCATAACAACATTTCACAAATATAGCAGCTCTACGCTGCAATAGATCTAACTCCAACACTAATCCTGTCTCGCGAGGGTCCCATACACTCGAAGCACATTCGAGATGAGGCCTTATGAATCCCAACTTTTTATTTTCTACTCCACTAATTTCCCGAACATGCTTTACCCACGACAGATCTTTAGTTACCGTAACACCTTGATATTTAATGTTCTCTACGTTAGTTAAATCTGTTTCCTTAACGCTGTAAAAGTATTCTGGTGTACTGACCTTCACCCAAAAGCTCATCGTCATGCACATTTTCAAATTTAATTCCCTTATCTAACACCAGTTTTGAATCGCATTTAAGTTCTTCGACCATAAGACCCTATCTGCCTCACTGAAAATTTCCCTGTGTACTACCACATCATTAGCAAAGAGGTGAAGTTTACTCCTGACTATAGTATTAATTTCGTTGTGGTGTAAGAGATAAAATAAGGGACTAAGAGCGCTTCATAGAGGGACACCAGAAGAGACTCATTCCGATTACACTCCGTCTATGAAGACCATCTGCCCGCGACCTGTTAAAAATTTGTTTAATCCAGCTTATTACTCTTGCCTTTTGTATATTGTAGCTTTCTACCTTTAGGGGTAATTTCCTATGAGGAACTTTATCGAATGCTTTTTTTTAAATCTAGAAATATAGCGTTGACCTGAACATTATTTTCTCCCTGGACTAAAATATCCTTTCAAGAAGAGTGCCAGCTGGGTCCCGCACTATCCACCCTTATAGAATCCGTGTTGGGTTTCGATGATCAAACTCTGGGAATCGAAGTACCCCATGAATGAACTTACGACGATATTCTCAAGGATTTTGCAGGGGATGGATGTTAGGGAGATTGGTTGTTAATTACTGGGGTCTTCTCTATCGCCATTTAAAAATAGTATACATGTTATAATCAAATGGTTTTCTCATTTAACCCTTCTTATTTAGTGTGAGTTATAAAATTCTTTTAATATTCATATTCTTCATTGACGGGTAAAAACCCTTTAAACTATACAAAAAAACATGAAACATGGACACAAAATCATATCATTGTAGTATGAAATCAATAATGACGTAATAATAATAAAATAGTTAATAAAATACAAAACATACATGTGGATAAATTTTGAAACTCCAGTCTCTTAACTTTACTTTTGATTGCTGAGAGGGAATTATTGAAAAAGTCAACATCCTCACATATTGCATTTCCATCCCTCTGTACTCTATACATTGGTAGGTGATACGTGAAGTTTCTCATGAGTTACAGGAGACTGAATAACATCTTGTCTTGTGTAAATATTAGGTATGTAGTAGTGTATTGTACAATAAGAAAAAGAATAACGAGGTGGATAGGACACATCCTGAGGCATAATGGGTTCTTGAAGAATATAATAGAACGAAAAATAGAGGGGAGGGCCCCTCGAGGAAGGCCGAGGGACAGATATATAGGGCAAATTATTAGAGACGGTAGAAGGAAAACCTATCAAGGAGTAAGAGAGCTAGCACTTGATAGGAAAGGATGGAGGGCTGTAGTCAGCCAATCTTCGGATTGAAGTACTGATGATGATGATAACATATACACTAGAAAACTACAGATAAGTGGAAAATTAACAGAGATTTAAACTCTAAACATTAGGAAACAGCTATCTCGGTTGTCGCAATATGGGTTGGTTTCTCATTTCATCTTTAAATGATTCTTTTGGCCTTTCCCGCTCACAGCATTACCTATCGCTCTCACCTAATTTATTAAATAAAGTTATTCTACAACATAAACATGTTTCCACTTCTTCACGTAGGTGAAAACCAAACATCCCCTTTTCAATATATTCAATATCTTGTACGTATACCGCCGAATATGCCAAATTTTAGCAAAATACTTTGGATGGCCATTATAAAATGTGTATTTCCGGACGTCTATCCATACCAAGGGCAGGGATACGGTCCCAGAAGTATAAATCCTACATATTTCTTGGAAAAATTATTAGATCCGGTTTCTCGTGGCAGCGGTTGTGCATTTATTGTACTGACGTTCCTTCAAAATCGGTCGAACTTCTATCGTGGAGTCACGATGCGAATGACTCTCTTAATTTACCGGAGGTAAACAAGTTATTCTCCCAAACCGCCTCATAAAAAGACATGAAGAGTTAAAAAAATTTGTGCAAAACTACTTCTCGACCCCGGGGATCATAGATGACGCGCGCAACTTTATGACGCGCCCAGAAAATGGCGCGATCGTAAAAAATGCAAGCACTGCAGTCTCCTCCGCGGAGCTTTTACTTCTAATTAGGTAGACAAATAGGTCTGGGTCTCCGATATGGCCGACGGGGAGTCGGGCGGACGGAAAAAAACAAGAGTATTCGGATGGAATTAACCTGCTCGCTTGAGGGGAAGTTGAGAGGGGGAGAGGGAGAAGTAGGAAATCCAGGGTGGGCTTCTTTCATTCCCCCCCCCCCTCCCAACCCTATCGAAAGGAGAATTGGGGTCACCTACAGGATCGGTTATCTTTATCTTTGAACTCCAACACCATGGATACCAGCCTTATCAGCGGCGGAAGGTTTAGTATTTTTCAAATCATTTTCAATTCTTTTTTTTACCTTCTAATTCCATGCATGAGAGTGAATTCCCTAAGGTTTCCTTAAAGTCTCCACAGTCGCTTAAATGCCAATTCGCGGTCTTCCTGTTTCCATTTGTATCCTCGGGATAATCGTGGCTTCACTTAACTAGCTAAATTTGGACATGGCTGAAATAAATTAAGGAATTATCTCCTCGAAAATAAAAAGCTTCGGATGTTTGAATTAAAATAAATGGAATAGGAGAGAAGGTTGTCAGGCGACGCCACACAAATAAAAAGAGTATACTAACGGAAAGTAAGTATACTAAAAAATAAAAAGATTCAAATAACGGTCAGAATTACGGAATATGCACCTCCTTCCCAACCCACCCAACATTTCCTAGTTTCCCAAAGCCCATTTTATCACGTGCCATGGTGCCAAGCAGAGACCTGATCTGCACTAAAGAAGCGGTTGCCAAACGAGTACGGGGATTCCAGTGAATGTGTCGGCGGAAATAGGACCTCTTTTTTCGTGACCATTGTAAAATTGGTCGATGGAAAAACGAACCCTCCGATTCTCCTCTTCGGTAGCATCACAAACTGATCGACCTGCCGACACGACCGTATGTCTGTCCCAGGTGTCGCAGGAAAAATCGCAAGAATTAAAAGATCCACTACGTCCTATATCGACATGATTCCAACAGTATAATATGTATTCTGTTAAAATTTCTAATCATTTGTGCATTTAATATTGTTAGTACAGACCGCCAAAGTGGCGCTATACATCGAGACTCTTAAATAACGTGACATTTTTTCGAAAAACATGACCCAAAATATATATATTTTTAATTTCCTTTACAAGCATTAAACGTAAAACTAAACTATCCATACGTTGATATGCCTATCGTAGAAATCGGTCCAACCTTTTATGAGATATAAAGCCTCAAACTCGAGTCTATACACTTTTAGCTTGGGCAGTAATACGAGTTGTATAAAAGTTGTAAGACCTCCATTTTTTTTCTCCGAACTGGAAACAGATAGAAACATGCGGTTTGCTTTAAAATGAGCGGGAAATCTTTGTTAATGCGTGACAGAGATGGCAGCACTGTACGATAGACAGAACCTCTAGCGGCATCCGCGAGAATGAGAACTGTTTTCGATGCTTAAAATGGCATTATAAAATATAATAAAAAGAATTATTATATCTCTGATGAGGTCTGTGTTGAGGGATACGAAAACTGTAAAATCGGAAAAATAAGATATCGAAATATCAGCCATGCGAAAGAATTCCGTGGTGCACGTAGAGAGGCAGATGAATATCGATAAAAATCTATCACGTGGGCCCGTACGTATGGCAGAAGTTTGCTGACGTCGTGACTAATGTTTTGCGCACTTCGTACGTATCAATATGGACGCACAGAAATCTGCTATTATTCGAAGGGAAATTGCCTTCATGCTCATTAAGAGACTCCATTCAGAACACTGGTAAAGCACATGCGAACTGACCCAAAAAATGTCTGATACTTGGAAATGAGAATGTTCAATCTGTCCATTAGAAACTATTATGAAAAGACTGCGAGTGTCAAAGCGATACCTTTCGAGCTCTGTCGAAAGAAGATTTTGCATATAATGCGTACAATTTGGAAAAAAATGCATATATTCTAGTACACTAAAACGTAAAACATCAACAGACTTAGAACCCTGCGTCAAACCTTTCACTTATTCAATTATGTTGCCTTTCAATTATTAATTATATCATCTTTAAGCCGGTAAGAAACCAATTAGAGGTCCCTGTAACATGTCACTTCTTTCCTTCATTTTTAACTGGTCGACATCGTTCAACTCCTGTTCTAATAATTCGTCCGAGACCTCTGTCCAAAATTATCCCTTTCTTTAATTCAATAATCCACTTGTATTAAAATCTGTGTTTCTTGGGTGTGTACTACCCATTCCGGATTACTGCTCACCAATCTGGTCTACCGCCTGCCCCACCACACTCAACCACCTCAATCGTCATCTTAATTTCTTCCTGGCATGGCAGTTGTACGTCATCGTGTTCCCACCCTCAGACACTGTTTACGCAAAGAAATACTATCACACCTTACGCTACCACAACTCGCCCAACGCCGTTTAGTTACGGACATGAATTTCTTCCAGCGCCTCATGAATGGACTCTTCCGCTCTGATCAACTCCTATCCTTCTTCCTCCTTTCCGAATTCCGTCCCGCAAAATTCGCAATTCCAGTCTTATAGACGTCCCAAAATATCACCTATCCATTTCTCAAATATACCTATTCTACCGCTTACCTGCCTGCTTTAACTCTCTTATTGTTGTTTTCCCTTCTTCTCTTGACCTCTTCTCCCCTAGTTACACCTTCACCGCACTCCTAAAACGTCATTTCAGTGTCTAATGCATTAAATTTGTTTTATATTGTTGCTTAGTTTTATTTCTATTATTTATTTGCTCTATTGATTTTTTATTTATTTACTTTAAAGACCCAATGTAAAAGGCCTTGTTGCTGTTTTTGGTGTTATTTTAAATAAAGAAATAAATAAAAAAAGCATCAGAATTAAAATGAACTCCATTTTTACAATAAAATGCATGCATTTCATACAATGAATACAGTGAATTCCGTTAGGTACAGGGTGCGTAAATGCATATGTACGCAAACCACAAATCCTCAAATCAAAGAAAAACGAAATTGTACCAATACAACATAAATGACAGTGGTTGGGACTCGAACTCGCGATCCTTTGAGTTATCCGGTGAGTGTGATACGCAGCAAAGGTGAAGGGGGCTCAGTCAACAACATTACCGTACTTGGTTTCAAAACAGTGATATAAAAACAAAAAAAATATAACCTGCGTCACAGGATTTCTGTAGTTATCTTCTGTCATTGAAATGTGATTTTTTTTTCAGTTATGCTTCCTCTAATTACGGCCGTATGCTGGCGAAGAAGATTTGTGAAACCTCAATAATCCCACTGTGGTATTCATTGTTGCTATAATTGACGTGTTTAGAGAACATTTTCAATGCAAAGTAATAAATTATTGCAATTTTTAATTTGCTCAAGAAGAACTCTGCCTGCGATGAGAGAAAATGAGAGATTTTACTAAGCGTCATATTAAATTTCTCTTTTCCTGAGAAATGCTTCTTCATGTGGGGAATCGAATAATGAATTTACAAAGAAAAAGCGATTGACTTTCAATATCCATTGGGAAATTAATCAGCCTCTGAGTGAACACGGAAATATATATCCCAACGGGAACAATATTGGAATTTATTTTCGGATGAATGAAATTTGTCGGAACTCAGGCCTCATGAACTAATCGAGATTCCATCAATTTTATGGAATTATGTGCTCAAAAAATTATTTTCAAATTATATTATTTTTAATTACAATATATTAAGCTCCTCAATGCATCTTTTAATCATTTTTTTCAAGTGGGAAATGAGACGGTCGGGCGGGGATAACATTTATTTGGAAATAACATAATAACTAAGTTTACAAAGTTCTTTTAGACAGCTCACTAGTACACAAAGTATTAATTGATAGATAACAAAATGATATGTTCAAAGAATTTCACTTGAAGCAGAGCGTTTGACCCCATGCGTAGTTACGAGATAGTCGACTGAGAGGGGAACAGTAAAGTAACATGAAACATTTACCATGTACCAATTCAAGTTATTATTCGCAATAGGTAACATGTTGAGTCGACATTTAGAGGATATTCTTTATAAGAAATGGTTTCAGGCTTCACTTGGTGGAACTCTCTCTCTCTTGCCATGGAAGGATTTAAAAAAATGAACACACTGCAATTACACATGCAAGGTTTATTTTAGCACGGCCAGTTTTCGCCGTATAACAGCACCTGATGATGCTGTTATACGGCGAAACCTGGTAGTGCTAAAATATAACTGGCGTGTGAAATTGCAGCGTGCTCTATTATTTAAATTATTTCAGGAAATTTGTTATTTTGAGGGATGATCAGAAATCCAAATAATATTCCTGTCAACATAAATGGACGAGATAGATATAATAACTTAATTATACGTACAAATCTATTAAAATTAAGAGTGAGAATAATCAAAAGTTGAGCAAAATATCAATGCAATTTTCCACAAAAACATATTTATTGCGACCAAGGTTTCAATGGTACACCATCATCATCAGGAGTGAATTTTCATTGCCTGACAATGATGAGGTAAATTTTGAAACCTTGGCCGCAATAAATATGTTTTTGTGGTAAATTGAAATTAATATTTTACTCAGCATGATAAAATTCCACCACATCACGACTGAAACTTCTGTCTTTGTTGGGAATAATCAAACTAACTGAAAGATATTAATTTGACTCCGGATCTGTAAAAACGTTTACAAAACAGTTATTCACGGAAATAAAATAAATTACGTTCCATTCAATGACCAAAATTTTCAAGCCGCGGTAACAAATATTTTTTTGAACTAATCGAGACTAAATTTCTCCCGTTTAAGGATTTACGCTGCCTGGTAAAAAAAAATAATAATCGACGGACGTGGAAATTTTTTCGACGACGAAACGGTAAGACGGTAAATATGAACGACCACGAGGCGAGCAAGTTTCTCGCGCGGGAAGAAAACTTCCACTACTTTACTGACATTGATTCGCGCGGACCTGTTTCTCCTAAGAAATAAAAATCAGTTCCGTCTATTCCCCCCTCATGACGCAGGAAATCAAGACCGAGAAAACTGAACGAACAAAAAAAAATATATATATAATCGACAAAAATGTCTCTTCTCCAGTTCCACGCTTCCGACGCTCTAAGGCCCTAAAGGACATTTTTTTTTTCACGTGCGGGGGGGGGGGTCTTC
>WURS02449020.1:0-14323 GCA_011762765.2 Rhinocypha anisoptera
ATTTTGTGAATGTTTATTTAAAAATGTATTCAACGTATTCCAGTTATTAAAAGTTAATTAAGATACATTTCTTGTGAGAAACTCTCAAACAATGCATAAGAAGTTATATTTTACGAAATGATGTGGAAAAACTTGTAGAGGAAGATCTTAACTACAAGATTTGAATATAAATGCTGTACTTTTCATATAAAATACTTTTATAAATAAAATAAGCATGTCAGGAAGTTTCTATGTAAAATCCTATAAAAAACGCCAAGTTGAAGTAATTTCCTCAATCTCTGTTAAGACTTACTTTAATTTAACAAAATAATTCCTTGAGGCAGAGAAACGGTAGAAGTTCAGGAAAAAAAGTTGTCAAAATTAAAGGTACATGACAAAAATATAACCACAGTAATCCTTCAAATTAACGAACAGGGATATTTCACCAGCATTCAGATCCAGGTAACCTGTGCAGTGGACTTCTGAGTGGGAATTGCTAGAACGCTTGCACCAGATTAGAACAAGTTGAGATTTCCCGTCGACGTCGCAAGTGTTCATGCAATTTTTCGTGTCTACACGGCGAGTGTTGGACCTTGAATGTGATCGCACATTAACTCACGCGATTTAATGCACCGTGTAAACACCCCTTTAAACTATAACAAGTTCCCAATAATTATTATATATATATATAAATTATCATTATTAATATTAATTATCAATATTTTCAGGGTAAAAAAATAGGTTTTTCACCATGAATCCTTTAGCATAGTAACTTACAATGTTACTAATGGTAATGAGTAGCAATAGCATAAATATACCTTCAGGACTACACTATATAATATCGCACTTTGCATTAATCACAAAAACTGTAAAATATATTTTGTTAATATTCAAAATACATGACATAATATAAAGAAGTGAAGCAAAGTTAACTAGGTTAGGAATTGAATTGACAAACTTGCCAGAGATCAGTTTGAGAATCTGTTCCCATGTTAGCATTCTAATCTTTAACTACAAAAAGCTCAATGCAATGTATAGAGATATTATCTAAAAATTAAAATTAGAGTTACACAAGTGTACAAAAGATGAGAAATCTGTACAGATTTCAATACCTAACACAACCAATTTGGCAGTGTCAATACTGATTTCCATTCCAAAAATGGATTAATCTGCAACAATTAGACACCTTGCTGCACTATGAGGGAAGTGCACAAGGAGAGATTTGTTGCTTTGGTATTAGCAATCTAAGATTTCGTTTATCAACCCAAGCTTTAGTGTGATACGAGGGTTGTCTGAAAAGTTTCTGACCACACAAAGATATAAGATATTTTTTCTAAAAATTTTTTTTATTTTTCAACAGTCTCCTTGTAACTCTACACACTTCTCCCAGCGATAGTCCCATCCCTGTAACCCGTCCAAAAAGTACTCTGCGTTTTTCTCTGCAAAATAATTATTCATGAAGGTGATTGCCTCTTCATTTGATGAAAATCTGTCCTCCGAGTGCAATTTTTAGATGAGGGAACAATAGGAAGTTGCTTGGGACTAGATCTGGTAAGGTGGATGGTCAAGCAGTTTAAACCGCAATTCGTGGATTTTCGCCATGGCAACCACTGAGGTGTGAGACGGTGCATTGTCTTGGTGAAACAGGATTATCTTTTTCAGCAAATGTGGCCATTTTTCTGCAAGTTCTGCCTTCAGTTTGTCAAGTAATGATGCGTAGTAGACTCCTGTAATGGTTTTTCCTTTTTAAAGATAATCGATTAAAATAACTCCATGACTATACCAAAAAACAGTCTCCATCACTTTTCCAGCCGAAAAAAGTTTTTGCTTTTTTTTGGAGCCGGTTCCCCCGGTGCAGTCCACTGTTAGGACTGTATTTTTGTTTTGCTCATATAATGGTGTATCCAAGTTTCATCTACAGTAATTAATTGGCGCCAAAACTCTGATTTATTGTGCCTAAACTGTGCCAACCGAGCGTTGGAAATGTTCATTTGAAGACGTTTTTTGTCTAACTTAAGCAAACGCTGCATCCAACATGCGGACAGCTTTCTCATGCCTAAATGTTGATTTAATATATGACAAACACGTTCTTTTGACATGTTCATAACCTCTGCTATCTCTCTCTTTAATTCGGCAGTCATCTAGAACCATTTGGTGAACTTTGGCGATGTTTTCGTTGGTATTTGCAGTTTTTGGACGTCCCAAACATTCATAGTCTCCCAAGCTCTTACGGACACGTTTAAATTCATCTGCCCAAAATTTCACTGTGGTAAATAATGGTGCAGAGTCCCCATACACAGAATTCAATTCATCTGTGATTTGCGAAGGTGTTTTGCCTTTCAAAAACAAATATTTAATAACAGCTCGATACTCCATTTTGTCCATTTTCACAAAAACATCAACTCACTCAAATGACTGTTACATAACAACTGTGCATCCAAAATAGCTGAAACTTTTTTGAGCAAAAGTCAACTCATGACCAACGAAATTTACCAGCTTTTATTTACAAGTGCCTCCATCTTCCCGTTGAGGTCGGTAACTTTTCAGACCACCCTCGTAGGTGGGAATAGAATGTTACCCATTACTTATGCCCTGTAAAACTCTCATACTATTGTATTCGACCAGATACTTTTCCCTGATCCACTTGTGGACTTCCCAACAAGATCTAGCACCCAGAATTAAATTTTGGTGTAACTGGTGTGCAATGTATAACCAAGGTTCTGCAGCAGTTGAATCATTCTTTCACCTTTCTGTGGTTTGAGGAGGAGATTTCTTTTTGTTCTCAGAACCTCCCCTTTAGCTACCTCTCTGTCTCTCTCAAAGCAGTTCACATTTGAAAGCAATGGATAATAGCAGCTACAAAGAAAATTATATTGGAAGCAATAGAAGATGCAACATAAGAATGCTGAAAATTCGATGGGTAAACTGAATAAACACACGGTGTCAAATGAGGACCGAATAGGTAGAAATTTGTAACCAATAAAAACATTGAATCGTCATTAACCCATTACACACTCATATTAAGTGACTCAAACTCCAATAAACTCAGGGGCATTTGAAAATTAAGTTCTGGGTGGGCATCTGGTATGAAAGTCCCAAGCACTAAGGTTTAGACAATGACCATTAACAGCATTTTTGCCATCATGAAGGTTCATATTCGCATTTCAAGTCGAATCACGAAAAACATTTTTTATCCAAATCGTAAGGTTTTTATGAATTAGACAACCAAATACTGTTGGAACAGGCTACTTATATAGGGAAAAGATGGACTCCTAATTCTCAAGTCATTCAGTAACATATAGCCTTACTGAGGAAAATTATTCTACTGTCACCCCCCATTACCCGATTACTGAAAAAAATACAAAGGCATTTGTTAGTGAATTTGCAAGTCATAGGAATTTTTCATACATGCTCCAAGGATAGGTAAATCGGCCCACTGAAGGGTTAAGAATTAGATGCATGGTGCTGCCCTTATTACTCAAATGTGGGGAAACTGCAAATATTACTAAAAGAAAGTGATACACCCACTAGAATCAATAAATGTTGGCAATTTCAGAACCTGTCTATTAGGGGAGCATTGTTCTAGGAACTGCCTAATCTGATTCACACAGTTTTGTCTATGACAGGCGTACATTATGAAATAATTATAATTAAAGAAATTATTTATTTACAACGTACCTCATATTAACCCGAATATCAATTTTCCCACCAAACCGAGCTAACAATGGCTGGAAAACCTATTCAAGAGAATGAGAGTTTATTATTATCAATCTCTAATTGTCAGAAAAATATAACTTGTTCAACCTCAAAAAAAAATAGTTTTATGCTATACATGCCCAATCTGATACAGTATCACTTGCTTTCGTTCTGTATAAAGGCTTAATTTTTAAACAATTAAAAAATCCTTTTGTGAAAACAATTTTTTCTCTGCGTGAGGCTATTGTATGAAGGGTATGAATGTTCTCACTGTACACGACTGTCTCAGCTACCAATCTGGTCAGCAACTGACAAACATCGAGTACTTTAACTAACAGCAAGCTAGAATTAATCCTTTCCTTTCTGTTATAGCTCACCTGAAATTAATATTATCATGTGGACATTCCCTCACCACCATTTTATGACGATTTTTTCAGAACCAAAGCATCACTCTGAAAATCCACCATGTCATAAATATACTTTTAACAACTAAATATGATCACAATTAAAACTCCCTTTCATAAAAGTGAGTCATATTTCAATTACAATATATGTGACTGCCACCTTGTACTTCTCACAAGTAGTTTGTCAGAACTAAAACAAGTTCTTTGCAACAAAAAAATAAAATTATCAGCTGATGTAGAAATGGTATCCAGATTAAAAATGTTTCGCCACCAAAGCGATCCACTTAATACTTTTTCGATCGGATGTTCAATCTTTGTTCAAACTATATACTTTGGCGTATTACATCCAAATAAATTACATCGTTTATTATTTGGAATAACTTATTATCTTACGCACCAGCAAAGGAGATTCTTGCAATCTTCTTTTAAGACTACAATTATATACTCACTATTAGCAAATTCGTCTCTGCATATATCGCCGACTACAAAGTAATGCATTGTCCTTCAGCAGTACCTACCATAACGTAAATTTCAATAATGACTATTTCGAGCGACAAGTATATCAATGCCTGCTAACGTATCTTTTTTGTCAAAGCATTGGTAGTAAAACTTGTTTTTTTTCCAGACGATTCTTCTGTAATTGGCTGAATTAACCCTTTCCTGAATTTTATCCTTCCCATCGTCATGGTCACACTACCATAATCATCTTTATCGATAGGTTTACTAATCGTACGTAGTAATGTCTCAAGCTTTATTTAGCATTTTAAAACGTTCAGGTAATTCAAGAAGGCAAATACAGCAACAACACCCCATAAGTTTATAGCTTTCATAATATATATCAAGATTAAGATTTAAAAATTTTCGATTGTTAATCGATCACACATTTTTAAAACCATGAATGCTACCAAAATAATACTGATAAAATGTACGAGGAGATGCAATTACCGTTTGCATGTAGTCAATTGGTGGTGCCATATCCGCATTCGTGCCGCCTCTAAGTGATAAGGTAACTGGGCCATCGGCAAAGAGGGCAACAGGAACAGCAACCTGCATTAGTAACGCTACACTCCTGTCAAATATGACATGCGAATGCATAAAAAAGTGAATTCAATAACAAAATATAATAATGGTGCATTATTTCAAATTAAGCATATTGCGCCATACTGTCTTACGCACGTGGCGAACAGAAACAATAGAAGAGTGAAAGAGAAATTTGAGTTTAATTTATGGTAATTTTCCACATTTTGAGATGAACGTTCTTAATGTCTCACCCCGCTGTCTTGGGATCAGCTTTGTAGTAACCACGTCTTATTAGACCTGGAGTAAAAAACATTTCTGTTGACCCAACTTCACCGCACTTAAGCGATCCACCGCACATGTCTCGTACAAGCTGCAGACCTAAAAATAGATAACTGTTAGACTAACCATGTGGCACCATCACAACACGTGGTCGAGGCAAACTCACCAGCAATATGCTGAGGGCGAAGACCTGGAGAGCTGCGCCCAGCTCTTATGTTGAATACCCTAATGGGAAAACCTTTGATAGCACTCAAGGATATTGAGATTCGAAGTATTTGGCCGCCCTACGAAAAAATATAAAGATGAAAGTTCTTCAAATAAAAAAAGATACAATTACTATAATCGAGCGACCTTACCCCTTCCAAAACCCCTCCATCAATATCAACCCGGTCAACATCAGCCATTTTGCAATTGCACTTACTGCAATATAAGTGTAAATAACTTCGGTAGTATTTAGAAAACTGTCATAACATGACTCAACCCTCAGACTCAAATGACTCAACGAAAACCACAGAAGACCCAGCCATCAAAAACACAGCAACAGAATGATAGCTTATCTGTCTCAGTGGTCTCAGTTAAGAATTCCACCAATGGACGCCTGAGGACACGAGGACGCCGGCTAATTAACGCCGTTGGCCTCGTTGGCCTGCATCCCTGCAGGAGGAGCACCATCTATTGGATGGGTTACTGACTATGTGAAACGAAAGACGGCGAAAATACCGAAAAAACAAATTAAGTTTGAAATGCGTCAATTATAAACAAATTCAAAATTATTTGGCAATAGGAATTTGTGTCCAGCCTCCAGCTTTCTAAAATTTATTTAAATAAGGAATTCAATTTCTAAAAGTAGAAATGGAAACCATAGGCTTTATACAATAATCCTTTTTATCATTTCAATGTTAAACTAAGAACATTTCTATAAAACATAAGTATATTTCTAGCATCTTTAGTTCTACAAATTTGAGAATTGTTCGCTATAATGTCCAACGACCCAGGAAGAGACCTTATACCTGTAAAAGATATGAGCATAGATAAGTATTGCGCACTGTCATCTCGATACAAAGAAAGAGGTAAGTTTACAAAAAAATCTCGAAATGGAATTTTTAAATTGACAAGCTTTTAGCTAACAATTTGAAAATACTTTACAGAATATAATACAATCCCAGTCACCGAAGGAAGTTATGCGTCAAAGCTTGATAGGACAGAACTAGAAAATAGGTATTTAAGATTTCTGGAGGAAAATATAACTTTGAAAAAGCACTGTCACAATCAGGAGGAAAAAATCAAGAGGTCGGTAAGACTATACAACTATTCGTACTGGAAAAAATGCTTTTCAGCCATTTTCCTTATAATTCACCGGTCAGAATTTTTCTTTTGTAATTATATTACTTGATAATCTTGAAAAGTAATGTTGTAATGCGGATAATATATGTTTATAAGAACATCATTTGATAATATAAATTCACCCATCTCCATTTCCCAAGAAGCAATTGCCTAATAAGTCAAGTTAAGTCTTTATTCAGTAAAAAAATATCACTTTAAAATATCTCCCTGATATATTCTCAAAATTACAATTATTTTATTTCTATTGTCTCATAGATTAGCTGCAAAACTTCTGCGTGTGGTAGCAGAACGGAATTTACAAAACAAAGGTTTAGCAGCTCCGAAATATTCGGATCTAGAGGTTGAAGACCTCATGAGACGTGTGAATGAACTTGAAAGAGCTAATCAACTTTTGAAGGAAAAGTTGATGGTAAGATCATATTTTTAAGTAATAGAATCTCCTGGAAAGAAAGTTTTTGCTACGTCATACATTGGCTTCATGAGCAGATCTCAATTCAGTCAACAGGTGGTACAGAATTTAAATTGTTATAATTGAAAACGGCCAGTAGCCATATATTATTTTGTAAAGATAAACACAAGATATATGGAGCTTATACGAACAGATTGTTCTTATACTTTTGAATTGTCACTTGAAGGCCTTAGAATTATTCATATTTGTAAGATGATCTCCTCCAAAAAAATAGCTGTATTTATTCCACCAAAGTTAATGAGCAATGTTATTTTTACTCATTATTTAAGTCCCAGTCTCATACTGCAGTAATTTTCCAATTATAGAAAATGTCCATTGTCTGGCTGCTGTTAATGAAATTGCTGTTTTAATTTTATCAAATTTATCTTTTTCCCCAAATCAAAATGACCCCTATTCCCAATGAGGCTTCAATATCTACCAGTTAGTGAAGTGCAAAGTATGTTGTCCAAGCAGTGCAAATACAGCTAGCTACCTCTTCATAAAAGCATTTTTGAAGTGTGCATATTAATTTTTAGAAACGTGAGTACTACTATGTCATTTATGTTACTTTTACATTTCGGCCTCGGTGGTGGCTGGGTAACGTCCTCGTCTGCCAACCCAGAGGTCAGGGGTTCGAATCCCGACTAGGTGGATAAGTCAATCTCCACCTAGGGCATGGATGTGTTTCGTCCTTGTTATTAAAAAATGTTATAGTGCCCACTGTAATTGGCCTTAGAGCTGTTTGTGGGTGGTTGAAAATAAATAAATTAAGTCTACTAACACTAGCTTTTTTACACTAAATGGAATTTATGTGGAAAAACCATGTTAATTAATTGAAGTTTTTCTCAGGCATGCAAAACCCTTCATTTTTCTTGTTAGAATGGCAACCAGTTTTAATTATTATATCAAATTCAGTATGTTTCATTAAGCTGAATCTAAATCTCATTTTCATCCAGGTGGCTGGTATCCAGCTTTCAACACATCATGGCTTTGTACCACACAGTGCTCGTAAGAGCCCTCATCGCTTTGGTTGCCATCCAGCTCAAAATATATCTTCAAGATCAGAATACAGCAGGTGTGTATTTAATCATGTTATTATTTTACCAGAAATTTTGAAAAAACGTCTTTTTTATTGAAAAATTCTGAATGTCATGGTGGATACATATATAGTGCATCAAGTTCACAACATATGTCAGTTAATTTTAGTATAAATGATTTAATTATTAGGTTCAGGATTTACCCATAATTTAGTACTATAAAAGCCAAAATTTATTTACAAAAAAATAGCCAAACGATATACATATAATGCAACACATCATGATGACATACTAATGCTTGGAAAACATCATTTCACTCCAACCACTTTTGTATATATATTTAACTTTTGGTGTAGATAAGTTATTGCAAAAATTTGAATAAATTTCTAATATTTGAAGTTTATATTAATTACAGGGAGATAACTCTATATTAAGAAAAAAATCTTAAATTAAGCAGATATTTTATAAATTTTGTAAATGTATGTTCTTTTTTACATTATATGGGATTATTTTCCAGAGATCGAGGACCAGAAAATTTACCTGTAACTCAGGGATCAGAACGAATCAATCTGAACACAGGAACAGATCAGAACCAGAATAAGTATGAATTTCTGGAGCAAGAAGTTTCCAAACTCCAAAAGCAGTTAATTAACTATGAAAAGGTTTGGCATTCCTTGTAACATATTTGCATTGCCATTGGCTTAGCTTACATTTTGGCTTAAAAAGCTTTAGTTTTATTAAAAAAGCAAGAAGCATTTAATTACAATCAATTATTGATAATCTGTTATACAGAAAGTTTATGATGGGTGATGAAGTTAGGGCATAGAAGATAAAAGAAGGAATTAAGATTTCAAGAAAAATTTGAAAAGATAGAAGGTTCTTAATTGGTATGCATGAATTACTTTTAATTGTTTAATTCAGCATAATTATCTTATGCCACACCATTAAAAGGAACTAGAAACAGTACGGGAGCAAAGCAGTGCAAGGGTACAAAATCTGGAGGATGAATTAGCTCGAGTGCAGGAAGAGGGGTCAAGAATGGCTTCTGCCCTATCTGCAGCCACAGCCGCAGCCCATGCATCTGCCAGAAATCTTGAACAAAGCAGGTACATAGTGCCAAAGTAACCAACTGCAAATAAAATTTCTCCTCCAAATCATGCTCATATTGTATTTTACAAATTAAACATACCTCTGATATGATGCAGCAAGTGAGGTGGCAAAAATGTTATCATATCTTAGGGGTTAGGTTGAAGGACAGACTGCTTTAGACTCCATTCCGTCCTAATAATAATTATTACCACATTTTTATTAAGTTGCTTTCCTCTCTGTCTGTTTGTTTATCTGTTCAGGTCAAAGTTGGGAATCGATTTTAAAGTAATTTCCCTATGAGCTACAGACTTGGAACTTTAAACATGACCCAGAACTGGATGACAATGCAATCATATCCAATAATACGAGGGTTGTATGGAAAGTAAGTACTGTTTGGGAAAAAACTCAAAAAAACATTTTTTTCAAGGCAAGATTTATTTTTACTTGAAAGAGATATCTTACACTATTTCTGTACATAGTTGCCACCATTTTTTAGACATTTGTCATAACGGAAAACCAACTTTTCATTGCCCTCTTCATAGAAAGATGCCACCAGGGAAGACAGTCACTGCTGAACACCATTCTTTGCGTCTTCATCGCTGTCAAAGCACCTTCCTCCAAGAATCACGCTTCAAATTCAAGAATAAGTGATAGTCAGAAGGTGTGAGATCAGGGCTGTACGGTGGGTGACCAAATTGCTGAATAAGGTCTTGAGTGACACCAGTGGGGAATGGGGTCGTGTGTTGTCATGAAGCAACACAATGCCTTGACTGAGTATTCCACTGAGCCTTTTGCTTTCAATCGCACACCTAAGTTTTCTCAATGTTTCACAGTATCGTACCGCATTAATGTTTTCACCTTTGGGAAGGAACTCAACAAGCAGAATACCCTTTATGTCCCAGGACACAGTGCTTCTCATTCACTTTTTCAACCAAACCAACATTGACAACAGAAGGCCGCCCACCTTGTGCTTTGTCATGAACACTGGTTCGTCCATCATTGAATTTTCTAACCCACTTTCTCACCATCTCATGAGTCATTACACTTTCACCATAAATCTCTACAAGTTGACGATGAATTTCAGCTGGCGTTCAAAAACCATATTACAGAATGCAGTTCACAGTGGACAGGATCAGATATTGTCTTAAATATTTTAAACGATCACTAATAAATGTAAACACAACACAATCTGGCTGTAATGGCATCAGTTGAAAGACAATGAACCATAGAGACGAGTTCGCATGTGCAGAACATTAGCATTGCGGTGGCAGTAGAAAGAAACGGTACTTACTTTCCGGACAAGCCTCGTATATACAAACACACTTACACATATATGTATAAAGATATATACATATTTCTGTGTGAGGTGATAGTCGAGGGGTCCACAACACTAAATTCACTACAAAGATACTAAATTCCCCATTGTAGGTAGACGTCTCGCTGGCTCTGTGGTTGTGTGTGGGATTTCAGAACTGAGGGTTGTGGGTTCGAGCCTCACAAGGGTTAGCTTTATTTTGTAGCAACCAAACGTGAATTCTTTAGGGCTGTTGAGGGATCATTGAAAAAGTTTAATATAATTTCATTTCCGGTACCTCCTAGGTACCTCCCAGAAGAAAATCACATTCTCACAGTGGAAAACGGACTACCTCTAGGAGAAAAATTATATAAATTTAAAAAACCATGTTTTTAAAATGAATTAAAAAGTATGAAATAATTTCTCTTATCCTCATACAGATTTATAACCCCATACAGAATGTCTTGAAAATTTGTGATTTTGAATTTTAATATTTTTTAAAATAAATGTAAATTTAAAATGAAAAATGTGGGGTGCATGCATCGATAATAGTAGGGAGTGTTGAGAGTTGCTGTCATTGAGAAAACAACCTTTACAAAGTCACATTTCACAAAACACCTGTGGTAAGATGGACACCAGTGATTTCACCCCTGAAATCTTCCATATAGAAAATAAAGGCAGGCGGTTGAATGTGCTTGAACAGCTAGAGATAAGAAAGAACTGTGAAAACAGTCTTTTGGTTAATGGCATTGTGTTTCCCTTTCACTCCCCCCTCTTGGATGTCCCTTGCACACAGTAATGACCCAGATTCCCTTACCCTCATAAACCCTTGCCCCTCTCCACCCCTCCCCCCTTCCCTACTTCCATCTCCCTTGTCTTCCCTTAACCACACCCCCCTTCCATTCTCCCCTCTCCCTCCCCTCCCCCATCCTCATGTGGATATATATTCGATGCTTTTTCCTGTATGTGTACCTGATGATGTCGACTATTCAACGAAACTGGTCATTTCAATAAAATTTATGGTCATACAAATTTGTTATATTTCTTCTTTAAGAGAAAGTATTTCATACTTTTTAGTCCATTTTAAAAATGTGATTCTTAAATTTTTTTAATCTATATAAATATTTTTATTACCATGACATGCATTTATTAGAAAGATGTATCACACATTATCATGTGTCCTTCAACCCAAAGGTTACATGAACCCTTACTTTATTCTTATTTACCCTATTTTCTTAATACATATGTACCTCAATAGGTATCAAGGGAATTTTTGTTTTACATCCTGATTTATGAGCTTCATAAATCTATTTAATCTTTATTCATTCATCAGTGGATCGTCTGGTACCACAATAGATGACATCAACGTAGTAACAACACAAACTTATGTAGATATATGTATAACATATATGCATACATAATTGCAATAATTAAATATTTAGAACACCAAGTGATTGTGTCAGCCATTAAACAATCTTGTACAATGTAAAATGCTTTTGCTGATAACCAGTATAATGATTTAATGTTAAATAGTGGAACATTAACATTAGATGCTGGAGGATATAGTTTGTTAAATAATTTGATGCCCATGCATTTCACAGAATCTGGGGTCTTGTTCAATCGAGAATATGAAGTATCTAGATCCAATCTGTCTCATTTCATAATTGTTAATATTGGATCTTGTCAAGAGATCATTTTCTTTTAAATTGTATAAGACAATGTATATATGTATCCAAGCTGAACAGTAACAATAAAATTACCAGAATAAAGTGGTTTGCAGTGATCTCGAGAATTTACATTAAATATGTTCTGAAGGAGTCCTCTTGGCACCTTTCCCTCAGTTTTGTGTAATTTTTCAAATCCTTGTGTCCTCCAAAGGTTTAACCAATTGAATGAAAAATGATAAATCCGCTATCTGTTATTTCTTACACTATTTATTACTTACATTATTTGTAAACATTAACAATGCTTAGTTTAGTGAGAATAATTTTCTATGCTTACAGTGTCTGATATGGAAGTACCTTCGTAATTTTATTATAACCCTTTATTATAGACACCTTGGTGTCAAGACCCTACCACATTTTAAATATGGCCATTGTAATGTTGGAAATTGAAGTTACTTTTGCTTCTTACTATATGAAATAAAAAACTTAACTTATTAAATTATACTTTGGCTTAGTGATATGAAAATACTATAAGAGGGTCATAGATAATAAAAGCATCCAGTTATGAAATTACAGAAATAAGAAAATATTTGGATTGTTATTTATTCTTGTGTGCTTTCACATCTCTGCCACAATATGTTTAATCCTGTAAATCATTAATTATATTTTACATACATTTAATTTCTTGATAGCCGCCGAGTTGCAGAAAATGTGGAAATAATCCGACTTCAAAGGCACATTAAAACACAAGAAGAGCATGTGTGTGTTCTTGAAGCTGAAAGAAGAGAAACAATGGAAGGGATACAAAAAATGAATGAACTTTTGAATACACTTCAAAGAGAAAACTGTAAATACCTATTACTCATTCCATTTAAATATCTATTCATTGAAAAAGTGTAATGGTTAGAACTTAATCGTGTAGTTTCATCAGCTTGATTGATAATGCAGTCATTGAGTATTAATTGCATTTGAGAATGATATTCTTATCTTTTAATCCAAATTGTTTTTTAAAGCCTTGCAGTTGTATATCATGTATTACATCTTAAACTAATTATGAAAAACTAATCTTTTAATGTATTTACTTTTAAACTTAGTACCTTATTAATGTTTACTGCATGTGCATTCTTATTTGTATTCATGTTATAAAAATGTTTTCTATTATAGACCTTTAATTTTAGTTTAAATGTACATATATTTTTTCTATTGAAGAACTACTGAAAACATTAGTTTTCATTCATTTTTATAAGTATAATAATTACCCTTAATGCTTTATAATAGGTGAGTTAAAAGAATTGTTGAGTGATGAAACAATTAAGGTTTGTAAACTTGAAAGTGAATTAGAGAAAGCCTTGAAAGAATCAACAATGAAGCAACTTGCTTTAGAAGAATTGCAAGAAGATATTAATGATTTAAAGGTGAGCTGTTGGACAAGTATTATTTTATTTGATGCATGTGTTTGTTAAAGAGAAAATGTACATGCTTAGTAACTTTTATTAATTTAAAAAAACCAGTCTTCAACCCTAAGGTCTCTTTGATAGGTGAGGTAGAGGAGCCAGTTTCTTTCTTTGTGCTGCCTGTGGTTTCCCAGTAATATCTGTTATTCTGAAAATCACTCAGCTTGAGTTAAGATGCAAGTGTCCAGAGATGTTAATGGGTCTTGAACCCAAGTTTGGTAGCAAAGTCTTGAACCCAAGTCCCCTGTTTGGTAGCCAAGTACTCTACCCAATCCTCCCACGATCTCTATTAAATTAAAGATCAAAAATAAAAATGTAAAACTTTTAATTTCAAATGTGAAGATGTCTTTCATGCATGTTTATATAATGTGCGATTTTATTTTTTAATATTTCTCTTACATTGCAGCAAGTAGGGAAAGGAGAGAAATAATTTATTGATGCTGTTTTGCTGCCATTTATTGTTTACCCATAAACATTTTGTTGTTTTGTTAAATTGTCTGACAGGTATTCCTGTTGTTATTCTATGCTATGTTATGCTAATATACTATTCCCTTGTGTTCGTCTTTTATGTTTTCCTATCCTGTTTTTCCCAATTCCTATCCCAAATAATATTTA
>WURS02449031.1:0-14323 GCA_011762765.2 Rhinocypha anisoptera
CCTCGTGAGGGATCGTCTCCGAGCTGAGAGAATTAATATCCGTAAGGGTATATTCCTTCCCCTTTCCTTTCCGAGTGTGGGCGGATTCCCTCCCCCTTTTTTTTTGTTTCTAGTCATCCTTTTTTTTTACCGGCACTGGCGTCACTTCGGACCCGCGATCTACATAAGCTATTCCCGGGCAACGTTATAACACTTGTGTTCACAATTACTTATGAGTCGATTATTGTATCATTTTTTAAAAATTCTAAGCTGATTTGGGAGCATTTATGACCCAGAGATTCACATTGCTGATATAAATCTTTGTGGCTATATATTTCTTTGTAAACATGATGTGCCTTACCAGTCCCTAGAGGAAGTGTTGTTATTTGATACAATTGTGTAGCCACTTACTCTAGGTGCTACATATTTCATCTTCAAATGAACTTGGCACCAGGATATTGGTAACTATGTATGATATAGTACTATTATTGGATGTCCCTTTCATCTATGTTTTATATACATTGATAAATCAATATAGAAGATAGATTTGCTGAAAAAATGTTAGTCCCCAAATGTTAGTACATATGTATATTCACTCTCAGCCAGTAGTCACTAGAGATGAATCAAAATTTCTCAGAAACTATTCCATACAACTTATTGCAATTTATCTGCTACAATATGCAATTATAACATTTGAAAAATTTAATATTAAAAATGATTAAAATAATAATTGTGTACTATTCGGTAAACTATTGTTTATAGACATATTTTCAGACCCATTAATTTATAGAGATGTTTAAAGCATTTTTTAGTCATCGTAGAAGAATTTCATTTGATAATTTATTGTAGAAGGTAGAATATAAATTGGAATTACTGAATGGGAATATAATTGAAAATCAAGAGGCTTTTTGGACTACCCAGAGCCAAAATCACAGTTGGTTGTCCAATAACCTGAATGACTACTGCTGAATGAATGTGAATATGAGCTAGTTTCATTCTAGTGGTGGAATATAGCTGCTTTGCACTAAATTGACAGAATTGACACTTAATCTTTTGTTGAGTTTACTGAATCAGTTGTTTAAAAGGTATTTTTAATCAGAGTCCTCTCTGAGGTGGGTACCTGAGTAAGCTGCCCTATATGGAATTAACAAATATCCATTTCTCGCTCTATTTTAATGTTCATCTGCTCAACAGTGTATCCCAAGCACACCCATCGATGTTCATTCCATTCAGAGGTGAAAAAATTTGACAGTAATATACTCCTATGATGTTTATGTATTCACTTAAAAAAGTTCATTTCATCTTCAATGAAATAATACATTTTAATCCCTTACATTTATTACAACAGTAAAGGAAAATGAAGTCAAGGGAAAAAGTGCCACAGGTCAAGGATCACTAGAAATTTATTGAATAGTCATTTGTGGTTTGTCTTTTTAGGGTGATGAGAAATCTTCCAAGAAACATAAAAAGGCCAAGAAGAAGAAGGAGGGTGAGGGGAAATCCGAGCATAGGAAGCGGAAGGGACACCTGGAGCGGGGCGGGGGCAGTGGGGGGAGGCTCCAGGACGATGAACTGGAGGAGTTTCTCAATGGCTCACCAGCTTCAGTCGTGCCTGAAGCATATGAAGCCATCTGATCTCCTTGGACCACTATTTGTTTCCAGGACTAAATATGGAAGTGTTGTGTGTACCTTTGTGTGTAAGGAAGCACGCTTGCATAATGCCTCCGTGCTATTCAAGGCAGGCTATGTAATTGATAAAGCGCAACTGAACCGTAAACACATTGTAGTGGGGCAATGCTATCTGCTCTGAATCTTTTTATGGCTATAAGTGTTGATATCATAGAAGTTTTAAGATGTCTTACTGTTAAATATCATTGGAAAACTAAAATTATGAATCTTTAAATGTTTTACGTACATAAATGTCATTGTATTTTGTTATTGAAATGCAGTTTAAGTGGCTGTGATTGTTGTGCTACTGACCCATATTTTAAAAAGTTGTTGTTGAGGCATTTCATTGGAAACCATGGTTAATTTATAAGTTTACAGGATTTCATGCTTGCATTTTTTTATGATGCTAATAAATGTCACCTCTATATTTCAGGTGCATTATGTTAATGTTTTCAATATGCTCACTTGAATCAAAATATCTTTATCTTTGTTCTACTTATTATTTACCATCTATCATAATTCGAATGTAATGGCAATACAAACATGACATCTAATGTCAACATTTACTTTTGTTGTATTAGTGGGTGGGTAATTTGGTTGTGGTATTTTCTCACTTTAGAAATGTTATGAAGAGAAGTATTGAAGAAAAACAAAATTTTCTGATGTCCGATTGAAGAAATACAATGGTCATCTGCCTGAATTATTGAATCCATATGCCTTGCATAGAAAATTATAACTTGATACTTATTTATTTCAGTGACTAAATGGTGGCCATGTTAAAATTTAATACTGTTGTACAAAATCTCTCAATGGTTACATTTTTAACTGAGTGGAAAAAATCACAGGAAATTGATTTTTTTATTATGCAACTGCCATAAAAATGGTTTTCAGTGATAACCATTAGAATCCATCATAAACATATGCAGTTTGCCAATTGCGTCCAATATGTGGTAGTGTGTGTGCGTGTGAATGTACCTGAATGTATGTCTTGTGATGCTGACTTACTATTATGTCATCCAATATATGATTGCAACTTTCATGTAATGCTTAATTCGTAGATTCATTGAAATTATGCTCTCTCCTGTATATTTGTCTCTATTTCATTCTGTGATTTTGATACACAATGTGACTTTTAGACAAATGTATGCATTCCAAAGGAAAGAGATTTTCTCTTTTTCGAAATATGAAAATTAGAGACCTCTCTAGGAGAAATGGTGCTTCTAATTCCCATTGTAAATTTCATAGCAATGAGGATTCATCCCTGCTGGAAAAGTGATCTACTCTTACAATTTTGTGAGCTATTGGGCAAAAGAGACTGTAAGGCTTTGGCTATTTTATGGTAAGCATTTTACCGTCAAAATGAGTTGCCCTATTTATTATTCAGCTCTGAATGTAACAGAGTTTAATGAAGCAACTCTACTAAAGGAAAATGTTTGTCCAATGGGAAAAATGTGAATGTGTACTTATTGAGACAATTCTATTCCTCACTTCAGGGATTATTATGTTCACAAATATAACCAGTCATTGTAATTTTTGGTTATATGTTAGACCAGTGAATGCATAAAAATATATTTTATTGAAAGAAAAACATTGTAATTTATTAAACCTTTCTTCATTCCTTTAAATTTCCTTAATTGCTGAGATTTTTTTGGGCACACTTCTCTGGGACCTAGGAGGCAGGATTTGAGGCTCGCTCCATACTATTTGCAGAAGATCCCAAGTTAAGGCTTTCTTGCAGAAGTAATCAATTCAGGAAATATTATTATGAAGAATCTAATGCATACGATCATTACATTGAATTTGGGTGGAATACTGCAAAAGAGGTGAGTTTTATTGAATAGATGAACTAACTTTACATCAGGATTGTGTTCATTACAAGTACATTTTATTTCGAATGACTTTGAGGGGAAGACTGTGGGTTAACTTTAGTATAGGTCTGAGAAGAAAATGGAAGAGTAATTCGAAAGGGAATTTGTAAATTGGTTAACAATTGTGGGAGGATATGGATTAGAGATAACCTGGGAAATCATAATGTGCTAACTGGAGAAAGGAAATTGTTAAATCAGGCAGTAAAGATAGAGGGAAATTAACCGGAGAGGGCTGAGGGGTTTAATTACCTTGGAAGTAAGGTCATTTTTGGTAGTAGGATGAAAGAAGGAATAGGACAAGATTTAGAAAAAAGAAAATATTTAAAGCATGTTAAAAGATGTCAAATGGTGACATTGGAAAGGGGTCAAATACAATGATAGATAAAATATATTGCCACCAATATTAACTCATGGGTTTGTGCAAAGAAAGAGTAGGTTACCAGCAGCAGAGATGAGATTCCTAAGAGACAAAGCAGGTTACAAGAAGGGTCAGAATGATAAATGAGATCATTGGGAAGATACTGGAGGCACAGGCATAAGATAAAAGAACTAAAATCAAATGGTTGGGGAAAGTGTTGAGGATGGACAGGAACAGAATGCTAAAAAGGGCAATGGTAGACAAAAGAAATATAAGAGAGAGGGAAGAGCTCAAAAGGAAGTGCAAGGTGGATAGACCAAGGAAAGAGAGTGGGATTGGATGCAGATTGAAGAGGAGCAGAGTTAGAGTGATAGATACATGTGATTGAGTGTGTGTGTGGGATAGCCCCATAGAAGCAGATATATTTTTAAAATTCCAAACGAAAATGGTTTAGTATGGCCACACACTGCAGACTTTCCACAATAAACTAAATGGTGGGAGAGTAATTAGGTAAATAAACCAAAAGTACCATAAGTCCAAAGATGGCCCAGTATAAAGCATGGAAAAGAGGAGTAGACCCTCAACTGAATGTTGCCATTTTAGTTTTGTGAACATTTGGGAGAAATGCTGCTCATTCTAATTTACAATTATTCTTAAGAAAATATATTCAACAGCCCCTTTGAATTTCAATCACAAGAATTAAGATGCCTCCTTCTGGTCGAGGAATGATATGTATACAGCAAAATGTGCAAACATATCCAGGAAAAATACACTTCTACATTACTAATACCATTTCAGTTCAAGTTCCGAATTAAATTTTTGGAAGTCCAAAAAAGAAAAGGAGAAACTATAATCATAACCCAGACAGGAAATAGATATCTAAATCATGTCTATCCATAGATGATCTACCAATAGATATCTATTGGATATACATATAATAGATATCTCCCAAAAGATATCTATTACCTAGATATATATGAGAGCCATAGTATAGATATCTATGGGAGCCATTCTATAGATATATATTAGACATATATATTTATATCCAGCGCCACACAGCAAATAGATATCTATAGTTATCTAAATCATGTCTATCCATAAATGATCTACCAATAGATATCATTAGACAATTAATAGTATCTATAGTTATAGATACTATTTTTGGTAGATATCTATTTTATATACTGTTTTTTGGACAAAAATATATTTATTAGATATCTACCGTTCACAGTAGATATTCAACTATCTATCAATATCTATTAGATAACTATTTTCTGTCTTGGGATACCTAAATGAGTAAAAAAACGTTATTGGAAGGGACCTTGAGGGTACATTTGAATGGAAAGACAAGCTTAGGATGCCTTTTGGTAAATAAATGATGATCATAAGAGAACAAAGTAATGTAGTATTAACAAAGTATTAAAGAAATGGGATTAACCGGAAATATTGAATAGCTGTTTCGAACCAATTGTCATATTAAAGAAGGTAATGAATGCTATTAATGCCATTGTTATTTTTTGGGAAGATTTTCTGGTTGATATCTGTATATATATCTTATTTCTGTTGTGGAAACATTTACTTTATATTTACACATATAAAGTGTAAATATTTAAGTGTGTAATGTAAAAACTTTAAATGTGTAAAAAAAATTTAAGTAAATAATGTAAAAACAAATATTTAAGCTCGCTCGGTCCGTTTCTTGAGGTTCATCCTCCCGGTTCTCCCAAATAACAAATGATTTGCGATACTAAAAAAATGACTGTCGAATGCGTACCAGTCGGCAAGTAGAAATGGAGAAGTAGAGGTGAACAGGGTTTTAAAGGTGTTTCTTTTGGTGAATTTTGGAATGGCTATTTGCTTGAGAAGAGTTAGCCAAAAAATTACTTCCAAAAGTCACTTTGTGAATATACGTGCTAATGTTTCCCACTGCGAGAAACAAATCTCCATGCCTTGTAGGCAAAAGTCGCTGTTTTTAGAGGAGGTAAATATATGATTGCGAAAGCCGAAATGTGCTCGTGCTTCAAGGTTGTTTTTTGTCTGGGGTTCTTGGTCTTGTTTGAGCTTAGTTATGTGGTATAAGAGAAATAGTTGCTTATTCCGTGAGGTATTAGTTGTTAATTGAATTCATTTGAAACTAAAGGGGCTTAATGTGTGTAACAATAATGATGAAAATAAATGCACTTATGCGTTATTAGTAATGTGTTGTAATTTGTTTGAAGAATTTTAAAGGATACTGACGCATGATTTTTTTAAAATTACAGTTTTACGGAACACGATGTGCGGTGAATCAACGTGCCATAGTTGAAGGAACCGGAAACATTAGTAGTCGCAAAGCAGAACTGTTGCAGTTTAATTTACTTGATCGTCACCAAAGCACAGCGAAAACTTTTGGGCATTCAGGAGTTGAAGAGACATTTTCTGATTTTACGACGTTATCTCCTGATGTCATTTTGAAATGGGGACTTGCGTCTGGATCAAGTTGTGTTTTTGAGTCAAAAGATCATATGAATAGTTTAAGAGAATGTGATCATTCTCATTTGGGTTCACGTACAAAAGACACAGTTCGGCATACCACTTGTGGGGTAGTGAAAGCTTCAACTCCAAGTGAAAATGTATTAGAATCGAAAACAACCAGTGGTCTTGGCAATGATAAAGTAGTCAAGGGCAAACCCTCAAATGAGCATCTTCAAAGAGTGTTCTCTATATTATCAGACACGGTGAGTTAGTGTTTTTTTTCCATTTTCGGAAAACAGTATCCTGTATTTTAAAATAGTATTATTTCAATTTTGATAAATATATTGTTTTTATGATATACGAATGCCTATTTATATATCTGCAATAACAAATTTATCATTTCATGACGAAAGATTAGAGACTTATAATATCCATAATAATCAAGGAGTTATTTTTACAATATTCGGTGATGAGTTCACTGGCTCCACTAGAATAAGCATTATGGTTTGGTTTTTAAGGAGCAGAATTTTTTATATGTTTCAGCAAAGGTATTCAGCAAAGAAGATTTCTCTGGGTGGCAAAAAGTAATTTTACAGAGGCACTGCTTGGCTTTCAAATATTCTGGACTCCCTCCCCAGGGAAAAGAACCCAAAATAATTATGCTTCTTAGTCTAAATGTCCTTGTGAATCATTCAGGATTTTGCCAGAATTAGATTTGAAATAGTTCAGCCAACCTAATTTAGCAGTTATTGTATAATGTATTAAAAGTGTATCACTTCAAATTTGTTTGATTTTCATTCCGTTTGAAACATATACTGTCATAAATGGTAAGTTTTTTGTTAGTCTTTGTATTAATAATCAGTATGCCTACTCCACATGATTGGACAAATTAGATTTTTTAATTGATTGGAATTTCAGCCTCACCTGCAGCTGTGACAGATTCTCATGCTTTCCTTATGCGTAGAATTCCATAAAGCTCAGTGGGATCTTAATTCCATATGCACTCAAATAGATAGTTTTAGTAATGTTGTTAATTTACAAATGGATTTTTAAAAATATGCCTTTATTCAAGTGGAGATTTTTTCCCAGTTACTATGGTTTACTTATTATATTAATGAAATATTTTCTTAAAAACTTTTAAGGATAATGTGAAGTGGCAGTTCACATGAGAAGTGGTGGTGCATCAGCACAGGAAGTATTTGAGCATAGAAAAGAGCTAATAGAGGTGGTGGGTTGTTGAGTGTCATTGAGGCATGTTGGGCAGAGACAGAGAGGGTAACAAAAGCATATAGTGGAAGGGATTAATCATACAGCAGCATACATTTATTATTTCTTGCTTCCATTGAAAACCTACCTTGCTGGTATAATATCAGTTATAATTGAATTGATGGGTAATCTACTGGTTAAAGTAGGTTTTTGATGAGCCTTAGATTAGATATGCTGTATAACATCCAACTTTAATCCATCTTCAAAACGGCATACTACCTACACCTTATTATTCTGTCCAAAATCCCTATTCTCTTCCTACCCCAACTCCGCTTTCCCAACATTCTACCCTCCATTACAACCTTTAACAACCCATTGCCTCTGAATAACCTTCTATCCACCTTTCCTGCCTTTTTTGGATTTCTCCCAGCAAATGCCTCTCCTCCCCTACCATTCTCAAAACTTCTTCATTCATTTTTCTCTCTGTCCACCTCACATTCTCCATCCATCGCCACATCTCAAAAGCCTCCAATCTATGCTCACCATTCTTCCTCATGTACCAGGTTTCGGATCCATATAATGCTACACTCAACAGGATTTTCACTAATCTTTTCTTCAATTCTTTATTTAGGGTCCCTCTCATTAATTCCTTCCTTTTCTCAAAGACCTCTTTTGCTAAAGCAATTATTCGTGTAATATCCATGCCAATATGTCCATTTTTTTATATAATGCTTCCCAAATACATAAACTTTTCTACCTATTCTAATTTATTCCCTTCTAGCATGATATTGAGCGTAGCCTTCTTACTTCTAAAAAATTTCATTACTTTTGTCTTCTTACTATTAATTTTGATCCCAAACTTCTGACACTGTTCTTGTTAAGGACTCAACAAGGTCTGCAGTCCTTTGAGTATATTATTTGAAGGGCTTGGTCGTTGGTGAATCTGACTGATTTAATGAGTTGCAGTTATTAATTTTGTGCATGTAATGTTGGACTCTTATGGAATATGTATTTTAAAACTGTGCCTTACCTTAGAATTGCTTTAACATGTAATAGTAATGATGTTATCCATATTAAGGAAAAATTAAGACCATGATTTGTTCTCTTACATTTAACTTTTTGACAATTAAAATTAGAAAACACCCAAGTCTGGGGTGCCACACACAATGTTTGAGTTATCATGTGGACATGCTGCTCACCAGTCTATCCTGACCGAGGTTACATGACATGATTATAGAATTATTTATGACATTTATTAACTTATTAGTAAATATTATAAACCTTTAGCAGGTTTGTAAGTAAGTATATTGTAAGTGAAATTTTCTACGTGATATTAATCCCAAGTATAGTATGCCATGGTCAATATTATATTCAGAAAACAACCCTCTCGCCAAGTATGTCTTGCTATTCATGGCACAAGGGTTTTTTTTTCTGGGTTGGTTATGCCATCCTTACCACTAATGTATCATTATTGTTATGAAAGGTAGTTTACTAAAGAATGATGAATGTTGTCCTGTGGTAATTTCAGCTTTTTGTATATGGCATGTACATTTTTACCCAAAGGGCACTGATTCAGTTTTATATCAAGCAAAAAATTTAACTCTTACATTTCCTTTGTAAATTATTGTTGAACACAATAAATTTAATATGAGCTGTCATAGGTCGATTTGAAGAAATTCTGTTACTGTTGGAGGGATATCAAAATGGCATTTGATATATGACCTCATTCTAGGGCAACCACTCCTTGATTGGATGCCCTCCTGCCCTGCCAACATTATTTATCATTGTTTTTCTTACCAGTTATTCTTCCTCCTCTCATGGGTGCCTCTCTCATTTGAGTGTCTGGGTGGGTGGATCACTAAAGGTATATTGCTAACCCTTTGCCAACAGAGAAAAAGAACCTTAATTAAGAACACAAAATCTGTGTGGAATGAATGAAGAGTCTTTCCACACTCATCCTCTTAGTCTATGGCCAGTTAGGCTAATATTTATGTGTATGCAGGATTCTTCTTGCAGATTATTTATTATTCTTATATATACTTCTTTATATTTATCGTTCTTGTTTTATATTTTTTGTAGTTACCAAAACTTTTCATCCAGCCTATGGATTACACTATATACTCTCATGACATTGTGTTTGAAAACAACTTGAGGGGCATTAGAACAGTGTAAGTAATTTCAATGCATTCTATTTGTTTAGCAGATAAGATGGGACTCAATCTCTTATTTACTTTCTAATTTAGGAAGGATTATTCCTGTTTTATCTTCTGGCATTACTGATGTGCACAATTATGTATGCAAATCATATTCATTAATCAGTGTTAAATCAGTATATATTTGTTAGATCTATCATTTATGTGTCATCTCTGTGTTTATACTTTCGGGGAGTGATACCACAATGATGATTTAATCAATTCATTACTTTTTTATGTGCCATAATATAACCCTTATTCCTTTCCAATTTGTTTTAGAATGAATTGAAACTGTTAAAATATTTACCTTAGTTTTAATGTTTCAAATGTAACATTTTATTTTTAATGATTTCAGAGGCCTCTACAATTATATCAAACAAGTGGCATTATTGAGAACAGTGGGCCATTTGAGGTTTGCATATGTGAAATTTGAAATTCTTAAAATAACTATGCATCCAGAAGACAGCTCAGTAAAGATTAGATGGCAAATTCGTGGGATATCTGGTCTTAAGGTCAGTATCACTATATTTATTTTAGTATTATGTTCTCATATTTAGATGCTCATTGTTATTTTTAAATAGTGTTTTCGTCATTCCCCCTCAGGCTAATTTTCTCTTTCATCTTATGTATCAGTGGCTGCTGCTGGGAAATTTTCAGAGTAGTAGCCAAGTAGTAAGTGGGAATTCATGGAGTGCTTCTGTGAAACAGTAGATAAAGGCTATATGATCAAATCCATAAATAAAACCCCTAGAATATCTTTTTCATTTTGAGAGTCTACAAGGTCTGACATAAAGATAAAACTGCCATAATAATAAGACTTCACATTATCCAGAATTGTTTTTGTTGTATTGTGTGTGCACTGTTTGACCTTGAACCATATTCTTACCCAATTACAATTTACGACTTGCTTGGTCAACTCATTCGCAGTAGTAGAGCAGATGAATACAGTCACGTTTTTGTGCTATGTCTGAATATGTCAGGTATGAAAAGTATCGTGTGTCAACATCAGGTTTCTTGTGAAACGTAAATAGTACTTTTAAATAGTATTTCAAAGAATGTTATTGCAGCTGATGAATCAATGATATTTATGTATGATCCAGAAACCTAATGGCAGTCCATTCATTGGAAAACATCATCTTCTCCAAGAACAAAAAAAAACTGAACAAATTGTTTGAAGTTCTAGGCAATGCTTATTGTTTTCTTTGATACCTAGGGCATCATAATGGCAAAATGAGTACCCGTTGGTAAAAAAGTTAACTGGTTTTTAATTTAGGTCAGTAAAATAATAGTCTTTTTTTTGGTCAGACCTACATTTTCTTGGTAATTTGGGATCAAGTTAATATGAGATTCACGTGTGCTATGATTATTTGTAAACATGGGTTGTATTAAGAAAATGCTGAGTGACTTTTCACCCACTTTCTTATTAAGGTCTTATTTTTAATTTTTATATAAAATTTATTTATACCGCCACAGGTGATGTTCCAGTTTTGGAGATTCAGGCTTTGGAAATGGAAGGAAATATTTGAGAATGAAGAAGCGTAAGTACTGATTTTGTCCTTCCTTTAAAAGATTTCTTTTCTCACATTTAAAAATAATTCTTGTAAATCATTATCATCATCGCCTGGTTTTATTTATCTAATGGCGGGTCCTAGGCATCCTAGGCAATTAAAAAGGGTCTTCTCTTCACTGCCTTTTTCTTGAATTCTAAATAGTCTTGTCTTGCTTAAAACTCACCCAAAAGCATACTCTGTTTTGGGCTCTACTTTGTGGAACTCCATATTTAAAGATTGAAAAAAAGAGCCTTTTCCACATAAGTTTTTTTAAATGTATGACTGGTTTCATTACATATGGTAATCTGATGATGTTACTTAATGAATGAAACCAGTCGTACATATAAAAAGGTTTTATGTGGTAAAGGCAGTGTGTTTTTTTTCAACCTTCACCCAAAAGCCTTACAGTACTTCTTCGTCCTTTTGTCTCTCCCTCCATATTTCCCTTCTACTCATTCTTCAGCATTTCTTTATTCCTTAAAAAGTGTCCATTAAATTTTCTCATGTACTTTTCATAGGTTAGGCCATTTAGCATTTTACAAAATTCATACATGCCAATTTTTGCTGGATTATCTTGGGGAAGGTAATACATCTTCTCATCGTGTGATGTAAAAGAATGCGGTGCAACAAAATTATTTAATTAAGAAATTATGGCAGAATGTCAGTTGCACCACTTTTTTTAAACCATGAGATGAGACGTCTTTTCTATTATCTTCCCCAAGACATCCCTGCAAAAAAATGGTGGTTAAGAATTTAGTTGATTTTGAAGTCATTATTCTGCTAAATGGCTTTTTTTCCTCATCAGATCATCAGCTTTCCTGTTTAATGATTTTCATCAGTATTCTGCTCTCTCCCACATGCTGTTAAAGCCTCCTCTTTCCTTATTTTGTCACTCCAAATCCTTCTTTCTATCATTCTTCAGGTCCAAATTTCTAATCACTATTCTATTTCAGTAGAGTTTCTGAATCATCCATTTTCTGACCCATCCAAAAAATTTGCAAAAAGAGAAACTTTTATTCAATTCCTCTTGCTGACCAACAAAATTTTCATCTTGTTAAATGCCATATTTACTATTCCTACTCTTTTATTACTTTCTTTCTTGCATTTACAATTAGTTACCTCTACAATGCCACAGTACTTGAACTTCTCTACGTGTTTGATATCCCTTCCATCCAGTGTTATTCCTATTCCTTCTCCTAATTTTCTCATGGCCTTGGTTTTTTCTTTGTTTATCCTCGTTCCATATCTCTCCCAATCCTGCCCCCTGGGTTTGGTAGTGTCCGAGTCCCTGACAAATCATCTGCAAAATACATTTTATCGGTCTGCACCCCGCTTTCACTCCAGCCTCCTCCACTTCCTTTCTTTCCTCAGTCATTTTTTTGAAGTATATAATAAAGTGTTGGTCCGAAACATTGTCCCTGACTGAAACCTCAAAATTAAACGTAGCATGATAGCAGGTTTCGACAATAATCATTATCATCTGGTTGGGTTTTAGTTGGTTTTTGACGATAATCATTATCTCTGAAGGTTGGACTTTGCTAACTTATGCACACTGTTGAGTGTGGACAGGGGGTGGGTGGGGAATAGTTAATTGGTTTGAGAAGTGCTTGACTGAGGGGAGAAGGAGAAACTGTGGGTGGAGGGGAAAGGACATCTTTGAGGGGGGGTTGGGTTGGTTGTGCCATAGAGTGGTCAGGAACAGTTAAGAGTTGTTATGGAGGAAACATTTATTGACCACTGCTTGGTCAGCATCAAGATTATGTTGGATGATTTTGAAAAACCTCCCACACATCCCTTTTGCCAAATACCACCTCACTAACATTCACACCTCCACATACTTTATCCCTGAAATTTTACACTATGAAAAGAAAGGTAAAAAATATGACACAATTATACAATTTGAAATTTTCTGACATAACCTTGACCCTGACCACACAGTGGTCAATGAATATTTCCTCTATAGCCCCTCTCTACTGCTCCTGTCCACATTACCACACAACCAACCCACCCTCCTCAACAAAGTCCCTTCTGCCCTCAGTCACTTCTCAAACCAATTAACTATGCCCCCCCCCCCCCTCCCCCTCCACACTCAACAATGTATATAAGCTTGTAAAATCCAACCTTCAAATGCCCAGATGGTGATGATTAACATCGACACTGGTTATGCTCTGTTTAATTTTGTAGAAGTACATGAAGCATTGAAGTTAATGCTTGAGTTTTGCCGGCCTCGGTGGTGGTGGGTTAATGTCCTCTTTCTGTCAACCCGGAGGTCATGGTTTGAATCTTTATTTTGGGCATGGATGTGTGTTTTTCATCATTATTATTAAAATGTTATGGTGCCCACAGTAATTGGCCTCTTAGTGCTAGTTGTGGATGATCGTAAAATAAATTAATATTGTTCTATTAGTTTTATATTATAATTTATTATTAGATATTGTTGTAGATTGATGCTTTCTTTTATACTAAGAATTTTTTCTGCCTAGGTGCTATCACATACAAGGGTGATCTGAAAAGTTTCTGACCCAACAAAGATAAAAGACATTTTTTCTGAAATTTTTTTTTATTTTTCAACGTAGTTTCCTTGTAACTCTACACACTTCTCCCAGCGATGCTCCCATCTCTGTAACCCATCAAAAAAGTACTCTGCGTTTTTCTCTGCATAATAATTGTTCACGAAGGTGATTGCCTCTTCATTTGATGAAAATCTGTCCTCCGAGTGCAATTTTTAATTGAGGGAACAAAAAAAAGTCACTTGGGGCTAGAACTGGTGAGTAAGGCAGATGGTCAAGCAGTTCAAACTGTAGTTCATGGATTTTCACACCTCAGCCATTTTCACAACCGCTGAGGTGTGAGACGGTGTGTTGTCTTGGTGAAACAGGATTTTCTTTTTCTGCAAATGTGGTCGTTTTTCTGCAAGTTCTGCCTTCAGTTTGTCAAATAATGATGCATAGTGTGCTCCTGTAATGGTTTATCCTTTTTGAAGATAATCGATTAAAATAACTCCATGACTATCCCAAAAAACAGTCGCCATCACTTTCCCAGCCGAAA
>WURS02449041.1:0-14322 GCA_011762765.2 Rhinocypha anisoptera
CACCACACCCTCAGTGTATTTGACGATGCCGTAGTGACGGCGAAACAAGTCGAAAGAAAAATAAAATCTGTGGAAAAATACAAGGTTTATTTATTCCTAACATGGATTAAGAGTCAGAAGTTAAATATAAGACTAGGAGGGCATAATTTGGAACGGATAGAAAAATTATTTTAGTAGGCTCATACAGGAAAATGAACAAAGAGGCAAGGCTTTCAGAAGAAGAATTTTATTAGAGAAAAGGGCACTTTTGGAAAAAGGAAAGAGTTAAATAGAGGAACCTTAAGGATAAACATTAAGAATAGATTAGTGAAAGCCCTCATGTTGTAGAATTGTATGGTTCCAAAATTTGTTCCTGGGGGAAGGAATATGAGCATTTGGAGGCTTTTGTGATGTGGGGTAAGATGGAGAAAATAAAGTGGATGGAGAAGAAAATGAATGAAGTTCTTTGAATGGCAGTGGCAATTGTTGGGGAGATTCAAAAAAGACAGGAAAGGTGGATGAAAAACACTTAGGATCTAACCCATTCCCAAGAAGTTTACTATTTATATGTTATGCTATTTTTCCTGCTAGTTGTATTAATCCTTAATAATAATAACTACAGCTATAATTATTTTAACAATGTTATAGAGAAACCAAAAAAGAACATCTTGATCACATATGATAGGAGTGCCAAATGTTACCTCTGGAAAGAAAACAACAGAATGCATAAACTTTACAAAACATTTACAGTAAAAGTGCAGTCAATAACAGGAAGCTAAATTTGCAGCAGGATGTGTTGGAGTCTGCTCTAGGAGCATGCATAAGAAATATCTAGAAACTAGTTAAAAATATAGCCAGCAAGGGTAGTATAATACTGAAGAGACTGTAGTGTTCTGTGTATTTTGACTCTCTTTCTATTCTGAGGTCTCCTATTTTTGCAGCCAATGATGAGGGACGATTTAAAGAGGAGTTGGCTCCAGTGACTGTTAATATCAAGCGAAAGGACGTTGTCATAGATGTTGATGAGCATCCGAAGCCAAACACCACTTTGGAAGGCCTTGCCAAGTTGCCTCCTGTATTCAAGAAGGGTGGTGTTGTGACTGCTGGTTCAGCATCGGTACGTCTTAAGATTTCACTCTTGACACCCCCCAACGAATTGATTAAATGTGAGAAAATTATCTTCCAAGCATTTGGACTGTGTGTGGATGGTTTGAAAACTCTTGTGTATAGTCATAGAGATGGCACCATTGGTGTTGTTTACCTAGGTTATTTTTCTGTTACTATCATCACTTGGAGGAACACACAACTCTTTCAGTCATACTGGTCTATTCTTTTATGTTTGACATAGATTTGAATTGACAAAGTCTGGTTAGTTCCAAAGTATAGATGAAGGAAGAATTGTCATTTTTGATCAGATATGAATGAAGATAGAGATTGGTAGTGCTGTGAAGATAAATTTTAGCCCTGAAAAACGTTCCACCTAGAAATCAAAAGATGATTATTTAAATATTTGACTATACATCCTCACAAAAAGTGTTTACCATGACCTGGGTTTCATTATGTGGTAACTTCTTGAGGTGAATGTAAAGACAGTTTCACATGATGAAACTCAGGTTGTGCCAAATATATTTTGTGGAGAACGTATTTACATCTTTCAGCATTATAATAATCTAAGAAGTTACGTGTCTTTCTGTCATTTAGGAGCTGGAGTAGAGAGGCGGAACTCATGTGAGCTACATACACTTTTTTATAATGTGGTGATGGTACTCTTCATAATGTCCTAACAGTAGGGGGGGGAACTGAAAAATTCTGTAGGACTTAATTTCCACCACTTCTAACTTTAATTTTTTCTGCTAGAGATATTATCTGTCTTTTGAAGCCACGGAAATGTAAAATTTGTATTTGTGCTCAGGTACTTAAAAGCTTTGTAGATTATTTCTTGAGATCCAGGATCTTATCACTTCTAATTTTATGATCTCTCTTTCATGACATGATCTACATGAAAGTAAAAGGTGTAACATAGTGTGTTGGTCATAAGTCAACCGTACTACAGAGTTTTTATATTTGAATTTGGTCTATAGCTTGTTATTTGGTATCTATGTAGTTAAAAGCTCATCTGAAATTCTGTACCGTTGCACTTGACCCTCTCCCAGTGGTGCTCATGCCTGTGTTAATTTTTAAGATTTAGAAAGTAGTAATTCATTTCCTTATCAATGGGCTTTCAGGGTGTGTGCGATGGTGCTGGTGCTGTGATACTAGCAAGCGAAGAAGCAGTGAAAGAACATGGACTCAAGCCTTTGGCACGTCTTGTGGCTTATTCTTACGTGGGTGTGGATCCAAGCATAATGGGCATTGGACCAGTACCAGCCATAAAGAATGTCCTTAAAATTGCAGGGATGAGTCTCAAAGACATGGACTTGATTGAGGTATTATTTTATTCAGGTATTACGTAGTGAATGCCATATTCCACGGTAAGATTGCAATTCCCAGGATTGCTTCAAATTGCCTGGGCTCATGAAAATCACAGTATTCCACACAAGATTACAATCTCACCATTTGGATGAGATATTTTTTGAACTGCTTTAAAAAAATGTACAGTCTGGAAATCTGGAAAAAAGAGCATTTTTCCCCCCAAAGAAATTATGAAACTTTATTGGCTCTTAATTGGCCCAATTGTACCAACCTTATTGCAAGGAAATAGAATGTTTTCTACTCATTGGGGCAACTTCAATTGACTCCTTACCACCATTTCCACAATTTAATTATTCGAAGAGATTACAGTGATATGTTTCAATATGGCCTTAATGGGTATTTTTAATATCTTTTTAAGTTTAAATGAATCACTTTCTTGTGAAATTATGAAATAATTTCTATAACCCAAGTATGACATTAAAATTACTATAACCATATACAAAGATATTAAATGGAATTCTTAACTTCTTGATTTAGAAAGGGTGTGATAGTAGTGATTCAGATTTTTGTCAGATTGATAATGGAATTTTTTATACTAGTAGGGCTCTAAACATTGTAGACCATCATACATAGTTGGGTCATGTGCCTATATAAGTTCCAATTTCCCATAAGCTACTATTAAGTGTCCATTTTATGATGTCTTTTCGATCCTATAGCTGTGGAAGTCATGGATGTATTATTAACAACTAGGAAAGTTATATTATGCACGTTGACCATTTTTTGTTTTTCCCAAGTAATATCACCATTCCAAGTTGTATGATACTCTATTTTTTGTGCACACGTTTTTTCATGAGGGGTTTATAATGGTCACGTTTTTTCATTCCTCGTAAACAGGTTGACTCTTCCACTGATCATTATGACACATTTCTCAGATGATTTTTTGTGGTTTGGGACTACTCTTTCTGTTTTCTGTTGATATTTTGCCTCAGTTTTTTATAAAGCCCTGAAACTTGACCTCTTTTAGGTGAGTCCATGCAGGAATTAAGAGGGATTTCTCCTGATATGTCTTTATCAGTGGGCAAGGGTATACTGTGATAAAATCTTTCTGGTTGCAATAGCAATCTATAAAGAGCACCTTGTTCTAGTTGAATTTTTAAGAGATTTTTAGCTCTGGAAAAATGTTTGGGTGACTTAGTCTGGTGTTTCAATTCACAGATCAATGAAGCCTTTGCTGCACAAACACTGGCCTGTGCCAAAGAGTTGAAATTGGACGAGTCAAAGCTAAATGTTGACGGGGGAGCCATTGCACTGGGCCATCCGCTTGCTGCTTCTGGATCACGCATCACGGCTCACCTGGTGCATGAGCTCAGGTAAATTATCCCTTGTCAAATGAATAATTATATCAAGAGTCTGTAATACAGTCAGTTGAGGACTATTGTGAAAATGAAATTGCAATCCCGGAAGTTTGAACGTAATCCATCTGCTGTGATATTCCAATGATCTATTTTTGGTCATTAGTAAATTTCTCATGGTTGTCCTCAGTAATGATAAAGAGTTGGATAACAGTAGTGATATTAGTTTTTATTCATCTAAATGCATTTTGCAAACCATTTTAGAAGTCATAAAACAGACGGAATAAAAGCAGCTAGATTGAAATTGTTCTTTTAAAATATACCCGTAAATGATAATTCCTTTTTAAAATTGACCTATGGCATAAAATGGGTACACAGTAGTCCAGCCATATATTTACTGCCGTATTCAACCCTTGGGTTGGTTTCAATAATTGAGGATAGATCTCACCTAGTACCAAGCCCAATGGCATGTAAAAAATCACACATCATGGTAGAGGGGCCAGTTCCTTTCCCCCTGCCGCCTGTGGTTTCAAAAGAAGATCTGGTACCCAGAAATTCACTCACCTTGGGTTTAACTGATTGCATCCAGAGGCTTCAATGAGATTTGAACCTGTGTCCCTCAGTGTTATACCCACTTGACTAACTTGACCTTCAAGCATTTACAGTGGAACCTGATTAGGATGTTCTTCCTTAGCACGTTGATACTTCTGTCACGGTACCATTAGGACATATACAGGAAAAATTGTTTGGTTAATACGTTCTAAATACTAGACCTTTCCTGGTTAGTATGCACGTACAATAACTTGTTGTGATGCAACCCGCCCATCTCTTTTTTGATCTAAAAGAGAGACTCAACAACAGAACCTTGAAGTTTTTTTTATTAAATGTAATCCCTTTGCATTCTATCTTTCATTCATATGCATTTCTCTAATATCATGACATCATATAAAACAGTATGCGGCTGATTAGCTGGAGCATTTTTTGAGCGAGTACAGTAGTTTCTATTACACATTAGTAATGGGAAGGACAGTTTAATTCCATTTGAAATGGAAAATAAACAAGTTGTGAAGCAGATTACAACATGAGAAAAAATTTAAATTCTGGAAGAGTTGGACAAAAATTCTCACATGAAGCAAGTAGTATTAGCGAGAAGGTTAAATATTTCTGCATTAACATTAAGTGAAAGTGTATTCATGATGGGAAATACCAGAATTAGAAGATGGTCTATTTACATGGTGCTAAAAAGCACGAAGTTCAGATGTGCCATTTGGTGGTTCCATCAAAGAAAAGGTGTTGCATACTTCCATGCCTCCACTGGTTGGATCGATGGTTTCAAAGGCGGACACGGATAAGTTTCTAGGTGTCGGCATGGTGAATCGGCTAGTGTTAATCTTGATATAGTAGTAACCTGGAAGAAAACAACTCTATCCCAGTTGCTTCAAGGCTACTGCCCCAATCATTTTTAAAATGCCAATGAGTTTGGTTTATTTTTCAATTTATTACCAGATCGAACATATGCATTTAAAGGAGAAAGATGTCACAGAGGAAAATTAAACATGAAGAGGCTGACAGTTCTGTTATGTAGCAAAGAGAGTGGATGTGGCAAACTGACCGCTTGTGATCGGGAAATCTAAACGGCTGAGGTGTTTCAAGAGCATTAGAACCTTTCCCTCTCTGTATACTGCAAACCTTGCAGCATGGATGTCAACAACTACATATTTTTGAAACCTTTCTTCATGGTGTAAATGCCAAACTGGGAGGCAAAATTAGAAAATTTTTACTTTTTGTTGACCACTTTGCTGTACACCCGTCTATACCAGTTATTTAAGAAACATCTGCATAGAATTTTACTCAGCAAACACGATGAGTCATCTTCATCCAATGTTCCAAAAAGAATATAGAAAGCTACTGGTACAAAATATACTGGCTGCCCTACAAATAGTTGAGTGGAAGATTGAGGTTATGCATGTCATGCTCTTTGTCCAAAATGCATGGGATTCCGTGAGCATGCTAAACGTCACAAGATTTAAAGCAGCTGGAATTGGTTGTAAGGTGCCTAGAATTATGGTTAACTCAACAAATGAGGCAGAATGAACTCCTCTACCCCTCGAAGAGGGGCTTTAAATTGCTGGAGAGATAAGTTTTGTCAAGTACTGCGAGTGTGATGATAATATTGCTGTTTGCCAGACCATGTCGATTGCTGAGATTCTCCAGCAGGAGTTGGAGGAAAGAGATATAATTGTTGAAGATGATGCAGAGCAAGGAACCTAGTCTGATACAGTTCCAACTCTGGCTAAAAGAGTGGAGACTATGGGGTATGTACACCATTACTTGACGAGTGTTGTGGTAGCAGATGATGCTTTGAATCTCAACACAAAACTCGCTAAAAAAATATTGGACACTGAAACAAGAAATAAAAAGCAGAGTACCTTGGACAATTTTTTATGTAACTTTAAACTAAAAATATAAGAAATCTTTTTGCAATAAAGCATCTCAGACCTCTCAAATGACTGTGTTATTAATCGATCTAATAGTGGCAAATGAAGCTACAGCTGTGCTTTTATGTAAATGAAATGTTGCATAAATTTTTTAAACAGTTTCAAATCAATCAATTGACATTATATTTGGGCCTATATGGCTATATTTTTTTAGAAAGTCTAAATAACCTCAAAATTTTCATCAGTGAAGTTATGTTATGATGAAATTTCATCTCTGGAAAGCTATGAAAGATACCTATTGATTTTAATTGGTTTGGCAATTTGGTGATCATTTTGTTAAATTTAAGTGTGAAAAGAGGAAGGGAAAAGAGAAATATGGGAATATTGGAAAACAATTGTAATTGTGATGTCGTTTTACCTCCATTTGAAATTATGCAAATTGCTAATGTACTTTCCTGGTTAGTACGTTCATTTATTGTGGTACCTTACATACAAAAACATACTAACCAGGTTCTGCTGTATATTGGTCTTAAATGTGTTTGCACAATCTTCATTTACCTTTTAGGGTAACATTTTACATTCTAATACATATTTACCAGTGGAATGAATTATAGTTTAGGGATAATTACTACACCTCCAGATTTTTACTAACTGTAGTGTCATAATTAGGTGCAGTAGGTGTACCAGATAAGGCCTCAAGAGTTATCTTTCATACAGATGAGGGCTCTAGTATTGACTAATGCATAAAAAAACACCATTCAATCAGTAGGTTTCCCATTATTTTAAAATGAATGATCAGTTGTCACAATGCCTACAACTTATCAGTGTTTAGATGTTATTGTCTTGAACTCTTTATTTATTTTGTTATCACCTACTTCATTTTCTAGGCTGTTTTACTAGTATTAATATCAAACAAGTGCTGATTTCTGAAAAGTTGTTCAAAATATTGGAAGCAATACAAGCCCAAAAGTATATACAATTTGTCATTCATATTTGGTAAGTTAATTAATGCAAATTTTTTTCTTGTCTCTTTTTCATTTAGACGAAGAAAGGCTAAATATGGAGTGGGGTCTGCTTGCATTGGAGGTGGACAAGGTATTGCTCTTATTCTTGAGAGTATCCACTGATCCAGTATTGAAATGGTTCACTCATGTACACCTTTATGTAACAGATGAGCCACCAGTCATGCTATATTTCAAAATCTTTAAATAATGTTAAGACTGATGAAAAAGTTCTTGCAATTCATTGCATTGTGACTTATAACTTCACTTTCCCTGAGAACTGATATGAAAATATTTTGTCTGTCTGTTGATATGAAAACATTGGTTTATAAAAATATTTTTATAGCATTTGTCAATATTAAATGTGCTTTTTGGACATTGAAAAGTGTGGTAAAATTAGAACTTATTTTAATAAGAATAATTTCAAGGAGGGGGTATACTATAGTCTGTTAATTTTTATTTTGTACATCCCTGTAATATGTATGAAAGGTTATATTGAATGTACATCCATCTGTTCATTTGAGTATATATTTTTGTTTATGATATTTTACAAATAAAGCTGTATTGCTGCTATTACCTTGTAGTGTATCAAACTTTATGTTGCATCATGTAAGAATTTCATTAAGAATTATTCAGCCCCCAGGTTTTGACTCACTGAAATCACATATTAAAATATTCAACTCAGATAAAACTTTTTGGACTTGCCCTTGGAGTAGCAGCTGTTTTTTCTCAAACACCAATTGGTGTCACCCCCACTCCTTAGATAGGACAAGGCTATCCTTTGGTGTCATATAACCCAAAACACCATTATCTGTCATGAATGTATTAAGTCATTGGATCTTATATACTTTCACTAAGCAGATTTGTAATTGATAATATTGACAAACTTTTGGCCATGATGGCCATCGGGGATCTTCAACTTTCTTGGATCTTTGTCTGATAGTTAAAACTTCCTATTATGTCTTTCTCTTGTCATACGTTTCATATTTTAGTCATATTCCTTTAATAAATGTGCATCCAGACAATTTATATGCCTTACATGGAGATTTGAAATCATTTTCCAGAATAGATTACTGGAATCATATACCAAGTCTTTAGAGCAATAAATGCAGTGTCCAAGTAACTGGTGTGCCTAACATTCTTCTGTAAACTTAAAAAATTGACTTGATTTTTAACTGCAGTTGCAGAAGAAGCCATCATTTTTTAAGAATGCAAAACTGTTAATATTAGTATTCCTATAGAACACTTAGGGCCATATTGTCAGTTGTCACTTAAGTTCTAGTATGAGTGAGGCCTTGTTGCAGATCAGAATGAACGAACCATGCCTGAGTGACTTTTTATGGCACAGGTAACTCTTTTCTGTTAGTCAGACAAATTATACTAACATTACTCTCTGCCAATGCCTAGTATGCGCTTCATCCGTGACATCATACAAGTACGCTTACAGGTAAACGTCACATTTGATCGAAAAAAAGAAAATCGTAATATTAAAACTTCGCATTTACTTTAAATATCTCTACAGGATTTTCCCGATCTTTGATATGACTTCTGATAATGCCATTTTAGCTATTCCCAAAAGATATTCCCAGCATATTCCTCCAGGTGGACCATTACGTCTTCATTTACAACCGCCATATTGTTCAAGTCCCGACTAGTACTTCTTGGGAGCCCCGAACATACCTAAGCTCTGGGATTATTTCAAGGGTGAGTCATCCCTTAAGTGACGACTGCAGCTAGTTGGCATTCGTCCTAAAAAGTGACGTATTTAGTTCTAGTTGGCACTTGAGTGACGACTGACGATATGACCCTTATTCTCCACTTACATGGCTTCATATGAGAAAATAAACATACGGCTCCTTGAAACAAAATATGTAGGTTTTGTTTTGTTTAATTTCCACAGAATATTATCAACATGACCAGTATCGATGGATTATTGTCATCATCTGGTGAAAAAATCATTGGAAGAGCAAGCTTTAATTGTGCAGAGGGGTGGTGGGCAGGGCACAGTTAAATTGTTACAATGGAGGGGAGGGAGAAACTTGCATACATTGGAGGGGTGGTGGGTTGGGGGGGGGGGATAGAGTTTAAAAATTGAAAGAGCTTGACTAAGGAGGGGGAGAGAAAGGAGAAACAGGGGGAGGAGGGATACCGTTGAGAGGGAGGATGGGTCGGTTGTGCTGTAGTGTGGACAGTAGTAGTGGAGATGAGTTTTGAATAAAATATTCATTGATCACTGAGTGGTCAAGGTCAAGACTGTGGCGGAGGATTTCAATCTGCTCTAAGGTACCTAATTTTTTTGCCTTTTTTCTCAATATGAAGGATTTCAGAGATGAATGTCTCGAAGTGGCTATGTTTTTGCAGATCGAAGGGTATATTGTTTGTTGGAAATGCAGTGATTCCTGTTTTTTCTTTCTAGCTTGTAAAGATTGAATTGCAACATTGGCAAACCTGTGAAAGACAGTCACCCAGGTTGCCCACTCTTCAATAAGGGTATGATTAGCTTTGTTATAGCCATTATTTCAGTTGGTCAATGAAAATCAACTTTTAAAAAATTCAGGAAATCTCAAAAGGATTTTCATTTCTCATGTTCTTTATTATTCAGTTAATCTCCAGCCAAATATACTCTGACGTGGTACTCGTGGTAGATCTAATGTTTTTTTGCATTTTTTATATCACAAGTAATTCAAGCAGTGTCAAAATTTTATGCGTTTACTATTTGTAAGCCGAGAGGATGATTGGGAAGAATGTATGAAGTGAGAGGGAAATGGAAGGAAGGCGAAGAAAGGAAGAAAGCAAGTACAGGAGTCATTCATCAACCTCAAGAGGATCAACGCTGGTTGAGCATAAGAGTGTCAACTCTGGATCCTTTAAAATTGAATGCATTTTCTTGGAACAAGGTTTTTCTTGAAAGTCACGTCTGATATGCCCACTCAAGGTCAATGCTTAAAGAGGCTCATAGCCAATGTTGAGGAAGTAGAGGTCGAAAATCTGAGGGAGGGGGGTTAAGTTCCTGTTGAAGGAATCTATTATTCTGGAGAAAAGTTTGAACTAACAATTTCGTGTTGGTCTTTTTTGTCCAAATGGTAAACTGAAAAAGAAATTGAAACACTTTGGCTTACTCAAAAACTCTTTGGCTCACAAGTACATTCACTGGCCGCCGTTGAAAGACCTATGCAAAAACTGCGATCCGTTGGTCCCCTTCATTAAAAAAATTTCGAAGCTTCATTTGGAGTATACTTGAGTTGGAAACTAATAATTCAATTTATACGATACTTTTTAGTCCCCTCTATACACATTTCCTTGCAGTTGCAATTCAATAGGCTATGTTTCACCTTTGTGTAAATCACTCACTCAGTACTCATCCTGAGAATTAGTCTGGTTTGCAGACAAAAACATTTTATTTGTAATATTTTCTCATGGCCATGGGTAAGCACGAATATAATACTAATTATTAAAACTCTCTCCTTGAATGTCGCTATTTTATCTCATCTTGGCTCTTGATATGTAATAGTAGAAGGAAATATTTTTAGGCATTTATTAATTTGTAAACATAATGTGCCTCACCAAGTAAATTTCTGATACGTCTGTCATCAGAAAAACTAAAACTATGTTTCTCGCACGTCAAATTCGCTACTCTTGTTGGTGTCATGTTTTATTTGGTACAGAGTATCATCTTCCCCCAGAAGATAATTCTTTACATTGAAACCGGTCGCATTAAAAAAATATATTTTGTGGAACTGAAAAACATTTTGTTTTACCTATTCTCATCCTGAAGGATTTCCATCAAGTGATATATTCTGAAACCATATATATATATAGTGATATAAGTATACCGAGGCAGTATACCACAGTATACTTTGACGTGGTCGTTATAACAAACGCCAATAGTTTCCCCCCCAGCTGTAATTGTTCAGCTCATGACATAAATAATGCAAATAAGCATTTTGTTTACATAGTAGAACAAATTAACTTAAGTCCTTCGGCCTCTCCAAGTTCTATGACCGTTATTTTCTGTGCTACATTAAGATCTCTACATCCAGCGAGATGTGACGAATCTGAGATTTTCTGTCCATATCATAGAGATATATTAATACACAATAATTAATAGAATGAATAGATACAACTCTATAGTCCTAATACTGTTCTTCGTTCCTTTTGCAAATTGGTCCATCACGTTCCATATGTTGGTAGTTCTTGGAACGACCTATCGTTCGGGTGTTGGTTGTTTGTCAGTTCTGCGAAAGGGATCCTGGGAGTCCTTGGATCTTTGTGGGTTAATCATCATTGGTATTTGCGCATTGGTTTCCATGTATTAGGTGTGACCAAAGATGCCGGGTAGTCGTTCAAGCAACGATCAAGAACATAAATCTCCACGCGAAAGTGGAGAGGATTCGGAAGATGAGAGTGAAATATTGGAAGAAAGTCCCTGTGGAAGATGGTTGAAGAGAAGGGAGGAGGTATGTATGACATACGTTCTACTTTCAATATTTACATACACTATGGCTTATTAGTTCACTAATCGTAAAAAGCATCCGTGGTTTAAGCACAATTGTTTTTAATACTAATTTCCGTTTTTTCACTATTTTCATTGGTATTATATACCTTAGAGCATTGTTCATAGTCAATTAGCGCAGTGTGTCCGTGGATAAGCATACAACCATGCTCTTTTGTCTCGTGGGTTATTTATTGCTATTGACGTGGAGTGCATACAAGTATTGTCATCGATTGCGCCATGGTTATAACACTATAAATGAAATCGAATTAAAAACGTCGAATTAGGCGAAGTTAACGGAGTCAACCGTTGCTTCTGAATTGTTTTCGTCACATTCCCTTAAACAAAAAATGCGGTTTAATATTTTTCACTTTGCAAATTGTAAAAAGATTCTTCAAATATTATTCCATTTGTGCCCCTAAAATTTTGCCTTAGCTAAATTTTAGGGACACAAATGCCGGTTCATCGTAAAGAATTGATTTTAAAAATATGCAATTGAGTTTTAAATAACAGTTATTTGAGAAAAGTGTAAGTTATTTCTCATAGGGCCGCAACAAAGTCCAGTTATTCAAAATTCTTGAATATTTGTTTCTTTTTAACTGACAGTTTGAAGCTCTAAAAAAGTTCTACTCTTATTTTCTACTCGAGTTTCTGGTGGTTTAATCGAAGCTATTCATGAGTGCTCTTCAATGCATTGAATTAACTCTTTCCTATTTTTAAATAAATATATAATGAATGCCAGTTGACAGATGAGTATTATAAATAAATTTTGACAAATCTCTGATGAATGCCGGATTTACCTCGTTTAATGTAATTTAAAGTGTTATATAATGACAGAAAAATGAATTTTATTTGTATCCATAATAGGTTGAACAGAGAGATGTGCCTGGCATTGACTGTGCGTATTTGGCAATGGACACAGAGGAAGGTGTGGAGGTAGTCTGGAATGAAGTGCAGTTCTCTGAAAGGAAGAACTTCAAGGCACAAGAAGAAAAGATTCGTGCTGTCTTCGAAAACCTCACACGCTTAGAACATCCCAACATTGTTAAATTTCATCGGTACTGGACTGATACGCATGATGACAAACCAAGGGTAAAGTTTTAATTTCAATGCAGGTAACTAGCATTTTGAGAAAAAAATTGGGCCTCTTGTTCTTGTAGATGTTGCATATTGCTCTTTGCTCTTTGTTGCTGCTTATTTTTATGCATTATTCTATTTAGTTTCATATCTGTAAAGAAGAATTAATCCATTAACATGGTGCTGTTCATAAATTTACAGGTGGAAATCTAGTAATTTTCTCATTTAATGGAGACAATTCATAGATTTGGTCATAGGTACCTGTTTCTATTTTCATGCTTGGGAAATTCTAACTAGTTTGACATCTTTATAAAGTTTAACTTTACTGTGTGTTGTCATTGATGTACTTTGTTTGATACATTTGGGGTAAATTTTCACTTGTGATCATATCATGTAATTTTTTTTTATATTTCCAAACCATATGGCAAGTAAGTATCTAATGGATTTTTCTCCCTGTTAGCAATTCATTAGGTAGACATTGAATTTTGATATTTTGGTTTCTTCACCTCATCCAGTTGATAATTTATAACAGTGGTATGTCTTCATAAATAAACATTCGGTGATTCACAATGAAGTATTAAAAACTACCAACTGAATTGTAGAATAGTTTGTCAGTTGGTTGCTATATTCATCCTGTTCTTTTAAGGGGGACATTTGGATTTTGTAGTGATTATATTGAGAATTAATTTCTAATCTTTGTTTTAATCATAGTGATTATCAATTAAAGGTAATCTTCATTACGGAGTACATGTCCTCAGGATCATTAAAACAATTTCTCAAGCGTACCAAACGAAATGTTAAAAGGCTGCCACTTACAGCATGGAAGCGATGGTGTACTCAGATTCTTTCAGCGTTAAGGTAAGTATTTTTCTACTTCTTTAAAAAATGTAACTATATTTAATACTTCAGATTATTGCACCCTTCCATCCTTCTGCTCTATCTAATGCTAATTCTCTTGGAGAGAAAGACTTTGTTTTTCCACATAAAAATGTTATTTCACAACCCTGGGTTTCAACTTATTCAGTCATCATCAGGTATAAAAATACAGAAGTATGCTTTTGTCAGGAATACTGGAAAGGAAGGGGTTTTGGGGGGAGTGTGGGGATGTGGAAGGAGAGGTCTAGGGGAGAAGTGTGTATTTTATAAAGTATAGAAGATGAGTGGGACAGGGATGGGTTGGAATGACCTATCTGCTGAAGTTTGACAAAATCACCATCAAAATGATCTTGACCTGATGGGGGGGGTAAGTGAAAAGAAGGCATTGAGAGTGCTGTTGGAGGGGGTAGCATAAGGGAACAGGTAGAGGAGAGCGCTTGTGGATCAAGTAGGGGTCTAGGAGGAGGGAATGGGAGGAATATACCAATGCATTGATTAAAATAGCCAGTGGCGGTGGGGGTATCGTCCTCGTCTGCCAACCCAGAGGTCGCGGGTTCGAATCCTGACTAGGTGCATTTTTCAATGCCACCTAGGGCATGGATGTGTGTGTGTTTCATTCTTGTTATTAAAAATGTTATAGTGCCCACTGTAATTGGCCTATTAGTGCTGTTTGTGGGCGATTGAAAATAAATAAA
>WURS02449051.1:0-14322 GCA_011762765.2 Rhinocypha anisoptera
TGAATGTATGGTGGTGGCTCACCCCCTGCCACACGCCCTTGTGGCGGCTTGCAGGGTATTATGTAGATGTACTCAGTTTTGTTCTGATTTAATTTCATAGTACAAATTTTAATCATAGCCTCATGTTAATGTTTAATTTAAATGAATTCCCAAAGATATCACTATATCTTATTCTGTGACTTTGATATTTAAATAAGCGCGAGCATTATTTCTGGACTACAAATGGACCACGAATGAATTTTCTGTCTGGTTTTAAGATTTGTTGACAATGAAGCGAAATGCAGCAGAAACTAACATTGCCAAGTATTCTTTTGTAAATAAGAATTTGAGCGAATGAGACAGTTTATTAGAATACTTTGTAAAACAATTACCACGTAATGTCTCCTCATTTAAAACTTCAGTCTACAAATTTTTTTTCACAAAAATGTTAACCTTTCTTTTTTATTTCTTATTGTTATATGTCACCATGCCACCAGACTTAATGTCTACTCGAAAATAAATAAGTTATTAGAAATAATTTCACACATTGGCAGGAAAAAAACCTTCAAAACTAATACATATTTATGCAAGGCTTTGACTAAGAGTGTAGTGAGTGGCTTTGAAGCCGAAAAAATAGATAAAAACATTTAGTTCCCATGAAGTTTCTTTTCGATTGAAGAATGTTTTCGATACGATAATTGCTTTTCCATCTCGGTAACGCAGCCATCCAAGAAGTCCGTCCTCTCTTGAATCCTTGGGGCGATCACGTCTCTTCGCAACACTCTCACGTCATCGTTCTGTTGACTAACGCGTTGGATAAGGAAAGCAGCATCACCGTTCATCAGATTTCGCACGGTGGAACCCAGAACAACGTGATTCCACGCTCCATCCATAATTATTTGATCTGTGTTTCCAAGTCTGTGTTAGAAATATTAGCCACAGGGTAACATCTCCTCATGCGCCAGCGGTCGGGCGAAATTATATGATTTCAAGAGCCCGTGGTGGCACCCGTGATTTTTTTGTTTGGCATTTTTGACCCTTTTTCATTACAAATTTGCCTCCAAATTCAGTAATTCATTTCGTTCATGTTTTATCCCCCTCTCCCCCTCCACACACACACACACCTTCTCTCCATCTATCCTTCTCCCCCGCGATTCTATCGACCGTTCTACGGTCTGTTGGCCAAGCGTGTATCCTCCCTATTAATTCTGCATCCTCGTCCCTACCTCTCGTGCAATTGTACTCTCAGGGTATAACTTTCATGCTTTGAGCTCTCCTTAGGAGAGCGATTTTCCATTTTATCTGGTGCTACGTGGGATGATAATGCGGTTCGGAACATACTGTTCGAGTTCCCCTACAGAAATCATGACACTTATGTTAACATGAAATGCGTAATTTTAATAATTTAGGTAAACGATATTTTTAAAACTAAACATACATGACCATAGGGTTTAGAACGGGGTAAATTATTTTATAAATAGTTGTATACGGATATCAATGACCCACACACACACACACACACACTAGGAAATATGGTAGGACTCCTACTATTCTTGAAATTCAGTCATCTATATCTACATGATGTCCAATAATGCCACCTCATAGAAGTGTGACGGTTCTTAAGGCGCCAGAAATTTTTCTATGATACCTCATCATGTTATTTTATTCGGATTAAACGGGTTAATTTAGTGTATTTTCGCCAATTGGTTTAGTCTGGCGGTTAGCGTCCTCGCCGGGTAACCCAAAGATCGCGGGTTTGAGTCCCGCCCGGGGCTTGGGTGTTATTTTTGTCCAGATGGGTTTTTTTCTGTGACATGAAGAGAAGCGAAATGACCATAGCCGCTGAAGCACACTATAAACAAAAATACTACTGCTTAGTGTATTTTCTGTCTTTCTTTGCTTGGTGATGAGATTGCCGTGAATCATTCCAGGGAAGAAGAAATATTAAAACTTACAGTAAATGTTTGTTTCCTTTATTTTGTATGAGAGATCCAAAGTCCGATATAGTGAGGTGCCCTTAAAAAAACTAAACTTTAAACTTGTTAAACTAAACTAAACTTGTTTTAAAAAATAAACTTTATTTTTTAACAGTGGAAAGTTACAATCTCCATATATTTATAATATCCAAATTCCACAATATCACGCCTGAAACCACAAAATTTTCTTCCATTAGCTTTTTGTCTCATCAGTCAGTCCGTATATGTAGATGTATACATCTACGGAATATCCTGAAAGCCTCTGCATGGGTGTATGGCAGGGGGTGCAGTACACACCACACATGTATAATTATTTAGGACTCGATCAACACCTTTCATGCAAAACATTCAGTAATTATTTCAAGTAAGGTCAATGTTAATATTCATTGGAAGGTATAGCATTTGTACGAGAGACTACGAATTACGTTAACTATCATCCTAATTACCCTCCTCACGATTGCAACCGTTCTATAGTGTTCTCTAATCGTACGAGGTAAAGGTGAAATATTAAAACTATTTGTTCTACATCTACTGCTCTGTTTTTATATATTTGGTCTGATCTAATATAGTGATACGGGGCTTGTAATATGCCTACGCGATAAACTTATTTTGATAAGCTATCGAGTATGATACAAAAATGATAAATTGTTCCCACTCTCAGTTCCCGACTATTACGTGGAAATATCATACACGTTCCCTTTCAGCGTCATTCTGCCCTCGCGGCGTACGGAGCGGTAGTCGTAAATGTATATCGCTTGATCGACAACGCCGATGTCTTTGCGATATTCGATTCACAACCCGCACATCCGTTCGAACATCTTCCGGCCATGCGTTCGTGATCGCGTGGGATGTTGCGGTGCATGTCCCTCCTCTCATGTCCGACTGTTATCCGACCAAGACCCCTCGCGTCGTTAAAAATAGGGAATCACTGCGGGACGGCATTCCGTCGGGTTATGACTTGCTCGATAAAGACATCGAGGAACCGGGTGAGAGAGATTGCTGAGACTCGTGGCAATAACCACCCTCGTGGTACGTCGAAGTTACGGTCAAAGCTACGTCGCGCGTTCGGATGTGACTGTAGCCCCGGATGCAGGAAATTTGCGCCTTGCTCACATTATATCTCGTATGCCACTGGCATATTTAAAAAAAAGAGAGAGAATCGGAATAGCTTCAGACGTAAAGTCTGAATTTCAGTCTCATTCCAATTCTCTCCCTTTGCCCGACTGCACTTAACCTCTTAAGGGTTCCACGCAGCCGTTTCTTTATTGAAACTGCTGATGCAATTTCAATGGTGAGGGTTTCCACATTAAATGTTCACCGCTCATATTATGCTAAATAAGTTAGTTTATAGACTTCATAGGTTTTATAAATAAATAGTTTTCGGCGGTTCTTGGCCACAAGTCGGCGCCGCTTCTTCGGGCGCGTGCCCTCTTCTTTCTTCATCCTCGGCCGGAGCTCTTGTTTCTGCTGCTCTTTTCTTTCATCTTCTCTTTTGGACGATTATTTATTTTAGTGTGTTTACTTTGTTGTGTCACATACAGTGTTTCATTGTTTCTGCATTATCCTGCGTGGAATTCTGCGTGTCGTGTATTATGTTCAGTCTCCATGTTTCGTATTTTTGGCACGTTGCTATCCTGTGGAGTATCGTGCCTTCTTCTCTGCATTCAGTGCATTGCGGTTCGGTTGTTTTTCGCATTCGTCTGAGGCAGGATACAGAGTTTTCTTGCGGATTCGGTGAATGTGATTCAATTATTTCAAAACGATCGTTGCTCTGTCAGAGAGGCAAAGAGGCATTCGCCCCCGGTTTAAAAAGATTAAATCCTTTCGTTCATTTAGAAGTGAACTCTTGTCGTTCTAATGATCTAGCGCTTCTCAGCTGCATCTACCACGCATTAGCTCCATTCATTACCTGCGTCTCTATTTTCTATCTTCCTTCGTGTCCTCAAAATTACTGTTCATTTCCATATTTGTCTCATTCACCTTACATTCTTTCACGGGATTCAACAATTCATAACCTCAAAATGTATTTTCTCTCCAGTTTCCCTACCTTTCCCGCTCTGGTGTATGTTAATCGTTTCATATGATTAATGAAAATAAGTATATGAAAACTTTGTGACCAGGCTCAAGATTATTTGACCCTTAATTATTGTTTGAAGGATATTATGAAATATTGCCTAAGAAATTCTAAACATAGGCTTTGCCTATCTTAAATTAACTAGGCTACCAGTGCCAGGCGACAGCTGGTTTAGATAATTTTTTTCATTAATGAATAGTTATTGTTATAATTTGTATACAATAATAATATACATAAAATGGTACATACTCATAATATATTAATATAGTCACACACAAAATAGTACATACATTTTACATAACATTCCTAGTTATATATATAATATGCTTTTAATACAATACAATAATAATAATGCCATGATAATACAATAGTGACATAATGACAATGACAATAGCGACAGTAATTTCAATAATTACAATAATAACAAAAGACAATAATGATAATGAGTAAATTTTTATTTTTAAATAATTTCTTTTATTTTCAATCGCCAACAAACATCACTAATAGGCCAATACAGTAGTCACTATAACATTTTTAATAACAAGGACGAGACACACAAATTGAAAAATCAATCTAATCGGGATTCGAACCCGCGACCTCCGGGTTGGCAGACGAGGACGTTACCCCACCGCCACCGAGGCCAGCAATAATTTTCAAACACTTTATTCTCAATATGAAGAATACAGTAATGAAAGATATGAATTAAACAGAAATACAGAATGAATCTGATATATCGAGAAACAATAAATGTATACTTCATCATGTCTTTATATCTTAATAGTTTGTCTTTTCATAAATATTTGTTGTCTGAAAATCTGAAAATAGATTACGTATACAACTGTAGAGTCCACATGAGCAATTGGCTCATCAGGTGGACACATCAGGTAAAATAGTTTTCTACAATAAGAATATGTTTCAAAAGTTTTTATACCGGTAATGTATTTAGTTTTTTATATATTTCGGTAATAGTAACATAGTTTTCCTAAAACATGAGTTTAACAACACGGTTCTGTAAGTTTGTTACTTTATGGTAATGGTGATATCACGTAAAACCCCATAAGGTTAGCCCATACCTTAGAACATTTTCCACAAGAGCAAAATATAATATTTTGAATGCATTTAAAGTTAAAAATCAATTTTTAATCTTTCCGAGCGTGCCGTATTTTCCTGCAATTACATGCTAATGACTGGAGCTCGAATACTCCTTCTCACGCCATCCCCGCGGTGCCTCCAGAGGCTTCGACATCGGCGTGATCGAACGTTCGGCCGAATCCTGATTCGGAAACTAAATCACGAGTGTGGAATTCCCGAAAGTTTCGAGAGGTGCCGGGTCAGACAATGATCCACCCCCATCCCCTTTCGAGGGAAAGCGCCGATCCGCTGAATCATTTCTTCCTCGATCCTCTCCTCCGTCCCAGGATAAACTCGAGTCTCGAACGACTTCTGTTCTCAACCGCTCTCATCTCGCTCTCATCCTCGATCCTCCGCCCCGTTTCTACCATTCCCACGATCGCTGACCTCGAAAGGGAGGAGGGGAGACGTGGGAAAACGCCCACCGCCGACACCACCGATCCTCACACGCCGGGCTTCCCTTTCCCCCTCCCCGCGGCTCCATTCCCCTTTCTCGGACGCCTCCGTCCCCTCGACTTCTTCTTCCAACGTCGAACACCCCTCCACCCCACCCCACGTATCACTCTCTCTCTCTCTCTCTTTCTCCCCCTCACAATCCCCTCGCAATTGTTCTCGCAGGGATCGTGATCCCCCGTAACGTGTTACCTCGGAAACACGAAAGCAGGACGGACGTTCCTCCGGCCAGGAGGGAAAGATGACGATCGGCACGCTCGCCGTATCAAAGGCATCAGTTCCCCGGCGGTAATGAGCGTCCTTGATTCTCTTGAGCCTACTCAATTTTTTTCTTGTTTTCTTAAGTCGGTCGATACACACTCATTGCCTCCCTCCGTTGAGCGATCGTGTAGGAGATACTGTGAAGCGTCGAAACCTACGACCGTGCATCGATACTATTGTATTTTTTTAACGCTCCAAAGGAATTCAGAAAAAAGGAAGCGGCAGCAGCCTTTCGTCTGACGAATGGAACGCCAACTAAAAATTGCAATTATTGCATTGGGCCGATTACAAACAGGCAAATTCCTTCATTCCTTTCTTAAGAATTTAGCATTTGTCTCTCGGATTCTTCGTCGGCCAGATCTAGTGAGGGCTGGAAATAATTTGGACTTCATAAATATCTCTGACAGCATCATTCTCGACTGGGAGTGGAGAATAAGAAGCAGCACGCTTTCCCCAGGAATACGATGTTGATTGAGCCTCTGATTTCTGATTTTGAAGGGTGGGTGCTTATCTGTATACAACGTCATTGGCTTGTGACTTAATGAGCGGCATGATCGATTGATCCATCAAAATGAGGAGGAAGGTTAGCCGGTTATAAATGTGGCCTTTCAATTTAATTCAATCGATCTGGTAGAATTAAATAGCTATGTTGCCCATGTTGCTCCGTATTTGGCACGAGGTCGTTTCCCTCCACTTGCATTCTACTCCACATATTCATTTTTCATTATCTTATGATAGTATTGCATTAATTGCGATATTTTTTTTCGGAAATATTGGGAATTAACATTAAATATTTGTCATCTTCATTTAAATAACTAGTGTTATGTCAATTGATCGAATTTCCACAATTCTTTGCTAAATATTAATTATCTTTAACATAATTCTATAGTTCTTTAGCTTCTCTTCTTATTCGTGATATTGATTTTAACCAGTATTCCACCCATCCAAATGAAAAGAATAAGGTTTATCTAATTGGGACAATAATTTTAATAAATACCTCATTTACTAGAATCTATGAATCTTTTTCATATTTAAATACTCCACTGAGGAAAGTTATGCAAAAAATGGACGTGTTCGGACATCGAAATGTGTAAATTTACCTTACCTTAGGAAAATAGTGTAATAATTATAGTTAGAAACAGTTCTGTTGATTCAAGATAAATACACCCGACAGAGTTTACATCTGTTTGAGGACATGAAAGCCTATTATATATATTGAGCTTTAAACCCTTATCGAAAAGGACGATACAATTTCATAATTTATTAAGTTCTTCAAGTGCATTTCTTGAAAATTTTCATCGGGGTTACTCATTCTAGGGAAAGAGAAGTTCAGTGACAAAAATGTTGATTAATCTCAGTGTAAACTTCCCTACCTTCCTTTTGAGGCGACCGGGATTGGATCCTTCGATAAAATTTCTCACATTACAGGAAATCGGCATCCAATTCTATTGTTTCCCAAGTTCCTCGGAACGAGCTAACTTTGCGATTTCCTTTACTCTGCAAGTCACCCTCCCATTAAGATTTAACTGAATTCACAGCTAATAACAGTTGATCCGTTGCCCACGTTGCCAAATTTCGTCTGCCTTCTTCAAAACAAACTATGAAAGCTTCTTTTGGTTACAGCGTAGGCGGGGGAAGTAAAAAGAGTACTTTTTTAGTGAACTAAGTATTCGTTTTTATAACGTTTTCTGTAGTTATACTAAGAAACGGAAAGTTGGCCAAACCTATTGTAAATCCTTCCATTAGTCCCCGGTTGTACCCAGTCTCTTGTTCCGTTCGTTATTAATGTGCCTGCGTACCAAGACTCCAAGGAAATTTAAGAGCATAGCAGCGGGAAAGCGCGTTGTTTGCTCTGCACACTTAAGGGACCCTGCAAATAATGTTACGCCCACACTAAGTCAATGTGCCTGCAATTTACATTTTGGGGATAAAGTTTTGAATACGTTGAGGTCTTCATACCATATACAAGATAAAACATAAGTTCCTGGCATTTTATTTGTTCCTGAAATGTTGATTACATACATGGAAATAACCCACTTTTCATAATGGAGTTTATTTTGTACAAGGAATGGATTTTTAGACGTTTCCATTGGGGCATTCGCTGGTGAAATTTTCTCACGTCCGAAAAGAATGTAAGGCAGAAGCAAATGGGGTATGGGAATCAAGGTACGCGAGTTAACGACTTTAAAGAAAGGAATTGCGTCTCGTTTTCTGAGTGAATAAGTTTAATTAGATACGCTGTAATATATGCGTATAGTCGGTTGTTATTCCGGTATTTGCAATCCAATCTCTCAAATGATTTTACGCAGCAATTTTGGAACCCGTTTAGTCTGTGCTTTTTTATTGCTTTATTGATATCCAAGGACGAGAGAAAAGCTTACATTGCAAACTGTCGATTAAAAAATCAATCAGTCAATCAAAGAGGTCGTGGTAGCACAGTGGGCTGGCGTCTCTGGGCGCGTCCAGCTAAACCCTAACCAAGTGATTTTCTGGATACCAGCTTTTCGTAAGAAACCACTAGCGGCACAGGGAAAGGAACTACCCCCTCCACCCTGACGTTTGCATTTTATTAAGCCGTTGGGTTTATTACTAGGTGGACTCTACCCTTTCTTATCAAACCAACCTTAGGGTTGAATACTGGTTTTTGGTTTAGCCAGTCAAAACAAGTAATCAGTAAAGAACCAGTGATATTCTATAATAGTTCGTTGATGAATCCAAGTGTGTGTCGAGCACACCGTCTGAAACGTTTGGATATGGTCCCATTTGTATGTTAGATGTTGATATTATGTGCAGTCAATTCACTCCACGCATGTTCTTCAGTCCTAAATATTCTTTCGCGCCTTTAAAATGTTTAAAATTGTTAAGGATAACCGTATATATTAACCTTTTACGAGACTCTTACATTACTTTTCAAGTGGCAGGCCCTCATTTGCAGTCTGTTTGGACTGACCTTTAAACCGTCTTTTGAAACTCGGTTATTATTTTTTATTGAAAATACGATTCCTAACTGTGGTCTAACAATAACGATCTAGTGTATACCCCTGCTGAATGACTATCATAATTGAGAATTAACGTCACATTAACTTGTTATAATTTTCAAGCTGTAATATTTCATTTGTATCGCTCGCAGGAGAGCATGTTGGTAGATGTTTTTAGCCGGTTCGTTAAATTCGACCTGTGAAAAAGAGCAATCCGTGATAATGGGAACAGTTTCACGTTCAATTCCCCCGTAATATATCGCTCGTTTGGTGTTGTGGTGCGAAGTCGTCCTCTTCCACCGCCCGCTAATGGAAGTCTCCCTCTCCCATACAACGGGATCCCATGAAGAGGCGCACAACATCCGTGGTACGTCGATCCCATCCACGTGACCGCTAGTAGTTTACTCGTGGTCTTCCGAGTCCACAAACCTTTTCAAGCTGAGATCGCGAGGGAAACTGCTGTTTGAAGTAACGTTCGACTGCACGCAGCTGGCTCTCAAGGGAGTGCCAAAACAAATTCAACTGGTCATGCTTTGCTAATGGGTTTCGATGAGTCAGTCAGAATCGTGAACCGTGTACTAGTGATTCCATCGAAGTCTGTCTTCCCAGCTTATGTAAACACAGAGAAAAACAGTGTGTGACTAATTTTCTTCACTCTGGGTTTCCTTTTCGTTTAGCGACGTTAAAAATCCTTTCTTTTCTCTTAAAAATTTCTTTCCAATTATCATGGAAGGTGAGAAACGTAGGTTACATGGAATGGAACCCTGACGATGAAGTTGAAAGTCGAAACCCGGGTAGTGTTAAAAAAAAATAAAATGAGGAATCAAAGGAAAAAACAAAGGAATAAAAAGGAAAAAAGGAAGTTGAGATCCTTCGTCGCAAAGTTCCAATTTTTCATTCAAATATGAATCGATTCCATGAGGTTAAACCTGAAACCACCAATTAGATGATACAATTGAATTTTTGTACCGTTCACTATTGAAATTGACCCTAGGATTGAAGACATATTTTGTTGTGATTGCATTATTAGTGATTGGTACAAGAACTTTCACCTCAACTGCCAAACCAACCTCCTGATTGGAATGCGTAATTTGAATTCGTAGCTGCATTGGATCGATCTCGTCGTCATACAGTTGTTCTCATTCCTAATACGTCTGAAATAATTTTCCGAAATATTTCTCAGTAACATATCGAATGATAATGAATAATAGGAGTAAGTGGTTCGCAATTTAGGATGCTGAATACCATTTGCCCTTAGGTGTTTTTTCTGTCGCATGCTACTTTCTTACTTGGGATAATGCAAAGTATAGACCATCCCTCAGGGTTGAATGGGAACGAAATACTTTTTCACTTTCTTCGCAGCTTGGTTTTCCTCAACCAGATCCGCCACCAAGTGGAACACGAATCCCGATCTCTTGTCACTTCCATCTTTCGCCCTCATTCTCCCATCTAGAAACTAGTCCCAACCACTCTCGCCGTCTTCGAAAAAAGAACCAGTCCCTCCCGTCGTACTGTTAACCTCGTGCGGCTCTTGGCATTTTCGTTTTCTTTTTAATCCTACAGCCGGTCCAGGTCGCTCTTCTGAGTCGGACTCTGCGATAAAAAAGTGCCTTTTGGGACCGAAGATTGAGTGATGGATGCCCAGAGACATGGTGTTCGCTCCTAACTGACCTTAATGTTGGAGATTATTTGCACAAGGTGCTATCGCTTATACAAATTAACAGTCTCGTATGATAACTGAGTTTTGATTGAAAGCATTGCTTGATTGAAAGCTTAATCCACTCAAAGCGTCGTAGCCGTGGTTTTCAGGGCATCATGTTGATAGTGATGAAGCGTTTAGGAATAAATTTGATACTGAACATTGCTCTCGAGTCAAAAAACGTCATATTCTTACGAATTTGTATCATGTTTACAAAATTATTCCATTTGCTTGGATAATCTCTTCTCCATTTACACACGGAAGAACATGTGATAGACTACTATCCTTCCTTTCCTCCAAAGTCCAATTTATTTTAAGACATATGACTGAGCTCTAAAGCAAGAAAGATATATTTTAATCAAATCCCTTTTTTTTCTGGAAATATGTAGGGGTAAAAATATTTACAGAAAAGAATCCTTAATTTGTCATTAGATACTCAATTTGAGCTACTTTTTAATTTTTTAACTTCGAAGTTTTGAAGTTTTGTATATAGCTGCCATGCATTGTATAGAATCAGTACCTGAAAGTTTCTCTTATAACCTTACCTGATATTTCTTCAGCTTTAATTAGTAAAAAAAAACTGCTCCCTGAACTTCTTCCTATTCAGTCGCCCATAATATCCAATTTTAACAAATTATTCCTCATTTCTGTTATACTTAATATTTTATTTTTCTTTGTTTTTATATAACCCACCGATCTCTAGCAACTACTCAACTCTACCTACTACTCAACTCTACCTAACAATTGATTTTCATCCAACTCGTTCTCTTTTCTCTCTTTAAATTTCAACCATACATTGAGAATACTTTTAGTACCATAGAAAGTAAAGTACCATAGAAAGTAAAGTACCATAGAAAAAAGACTATAACTGTATATTCCGTTAAACGTTCACCAAGGCGACATTTGTTTTTTTAAGATTCTGACTTCCGAAATTACCATTAAAAGCAATGTAGCAACGATGTTTATGTGTGTATATATATTATATTTCGACTCTAGATTTCTGTGCCCCAATGAGGCTTACGTGACGAGAATGTTGATTTAAAAGCCAGGGGAGTCGAGGTTTCGTGTTTCGAGCAAGTTCGTATTGATTTCTTCTATCTGAGGAAATCGCTCCCACTATCAAAATCATTAAATTAGAAAGAGTTCTCGATCAGTGGACCTCGCGGGATATGACGGTTTTCTATCCCTGAACAAGTAAATAACACGGTTATGCTTTTGTTTTAGTGAATTTGTTGCACTCCGTGAAGAAGCAAGTCGGTTGTAACCATTGTACATAATCCTCATTCACATTGATGTCACGTTCAGCATATTCTGAAATGTTAGAATACCTATATGAACCTGTCAAGACTGCTTATTTTTCTTGGAGGCCTGCCATTGTAATGTGTGACCATAAAATTTTCCCCTGTGACTTGCGTAAATCTAGCTTGATATCTTCTCGAGAACATACACATCTCTTCAAGGATTTGATTCTTATAAAAACTTTTACAGACCAAAAAATCTACAATATAGGGTGGTTTTAAATGAATAAAATCATGGAATACCACAAGGTAAAGCCTCAACTTATTTCTTATAAGATGTTTGACTCCCATCTCTTCTTGAGAAATGCATGCGATGTTTTAAGAACGCAATGTTTTCTTCAGTTCTTCATAATGTTTGCCTCCATTTATTCTACATAAAATTGCACTTCTGCTTCTGCCTTTTTCAAACTTACCTGGCATTCTCCTCCGTTCATTTTTTGCTCTTCCAATCACAGGTTTTTAGCCGCAGCTCTTTCGCCGCGCTTAAATTTAATGCCCTTAATTTATTTTATGCGCTTTTTCCCCCAATTAGCCAAATACTTTATGAATAATCACTGGGCCTGTTATTGAGCCGTTTGCCTTGCTTTCTAATTTTATAGCCGTCCTTTTTTTGGCCGTTCCTTTGTGAGTGCTGCTTTATTCTTCAATTTTTTCCATTATTGTTTCACTTTTTGTGTAAATAGCGTTAACGCATAAACGTCGCAATGACGGAGGTAACATTAGCTAAATGGTTTTCTTTCTGCCATTCAAATAGTCACACTAACTTTTTGAAAATGTTAACCAGTCATTCGTGCCGACTCGGTTACTTCACCATCACTGGAATCGTGTGTCGTGTTTCTAAAACTCTTCCCCGAAGCTGTTCCTAATTTCATTAACTATTCCCGAAAACTAAAATCATCTACTTAATGTTAGTAATTTCACTAAATATAAAGTCAAACTTTTCTCACGAGCCTGGGCGTAATCCTTCTGTTAATTCATACTTTTCCAGGAGGGGATTTAAAACTTCACTCATCATTATTAGTGCGGTGTTTAAAATGGTGATAACTTAGTTTGTTATTTGCTTAGTTCGTTCGAGGAATTCCTGAGCTCACCATTTATAAGTGATCGTATTTTTTACTATTAAGGTCGCTTCTTCGTCTTTAGTTTTAGTTCTTGGAGATATTTTCAGGCTGCACGATATTGAGCAACCCGGTCGAGCAAAAGATATTGCGATAGTTTGTTCGGGGCCGCGAAGGGACGCATCTTTGGCGCGGATGCAAGCATGCTTTGCATGCATGGGAACCACGAGAGTTTTTTTCTAGGAGAAGTCACACGGGCACCGCAGATGTGCTCGGAAGTACCGTGGGATAAGTGCATTCTAGTGTCGCATCGGGGCGGTCCCATATCAACAGTCTTCTGGAGTCGAAATCAGTTCGGAGAGCGATAAGAGTCTTGGACTCGCGGAAGAGTCATGGGAAAAGGGGGCGGGCGGGAGGCTAGAGCGCTCCTCGCCTAGAGCGCATGAGAAACATTTGCAAAGCAACGACTTACTCACGTTTCCTCCCACCGGCGGCGGGGGAAGGGAGGTGTAATTGGCGGGAAGGCATTGGACCGCACGAGATGAACCGGGAGACCCGGGAGCTCGTTCCCGGAAGGAATCGGGAGGGAGGTCGGTTGGAGGGTACGAGGAGTCCAAAGAAGATGAAGGGGTGGTTTTAGCGTGGGAGACTGAAGCGGACGTGGCCGTTCCAAAGACCCTCAATGGAGACAGCTCAACGGCAGGATGAGACAGAGGAGGGAGAGTGAGGGTCAGGGAGGAAGGGGAGAGGGGGGGAGTACTTATGCATACATATGAGGTCAAAGAGGCGGGGAGAATGGAGAGAGGGAAGGGGGGGTTTGTAATGGGTGTCCTGGAAGTTTATGTGTGAAAGTAGTCTCTGAATGGGGGGGATGAAAGGCAGATGGTTCTATGGAGGCGGTGATGAAAGGGAGTTTTGCCGGGCTGCTCCCGTAGGAGGAAAAGGAGTGGCTCCTGGGCGTGCCAGGGGATTTTCGGAGGAGCGGGTATAGAATCCGTGCTTTTCTAGGGGAGGGGGGGATAGACAGACGCCTCGCTGTTTTTATATCCCACGCCCGTCACTCGAATAATTTGTACACACGAGTATGCTTACGTTTGCGTGAGAAAAAGGAGATATCGAAGCTGTGTTCACGTGGGAGGAAGGGTAAGGAAGTAAGGGATGGGAGGAAACAGTGCACGGGGTGGTGTGCTGTGGTACGGTGGTGAGGGAAGGGGCAAAGATTCGGGGCAATAGGCTTTCGCCTGTGCGCCAGTCCCTACATAAATGCTGCACTATAATGACTATCTAATCTCGTTCTACCTCCGATCCCTCTCCTCCATTCCCAGAATCCTTTCCCCACGCCTCGCGCTGGGGTGACCGAAGCCCGGGGACCGCTGTGTCCCCGGCACCGTTGGAGTCTGTGGATCGTTGGCCGC
>WURS02449061.1:0-14321 GCA_011762765.2 Rhinocypha anisoptera
CTCTCTCTCTCTCTCTCTCTCTCTCTCTCTCTCTCTCTCTCTCTCTCTCTCTCTCTCTCACTCACTCACTCACTCTCTCACTTATATGCACTGAGTGTTTCACTTTCATCCCCCTCACTTTTTTTGTTGTATGTGTGATGACTATATAACGTTGTGTTATATGTCTTTTTCTCTCCCCCTTCTCTCTCTCTCTCTCTCTCACTTCTTACTCTCTGTCATCATCATTATATAATAATATAATATAAAATAGTATCGAGAAAAGTGAATGACCCTGTAATGCCACTGAGAGAGAGAGAGAGAGAGAGAGAGAGGCGGGTGGGCTTTAGGGGGGAGGAATGGTAAAAATAAGAGAGAGAGAGAGAGAGAGAGAGAGAATGGGGCAGACTGTCTGATTAGCTGAGGACGAGCTAGAGATGTCTGTCTATCTCTCTCTCACTCTCACTCTCACTCTCTCTTTCTTTCTTTCTTTCTTTCTGTGTACACTTTGACAGACTGGCCTCCTTACCATTTTCACCACGTGACTTTCACCCTGCTCTCGCTCAGCTGACTTTACAGAAGGGGGAGAAAGAGAGAGAGAGAGAGAGAGAAAACTAGGCCATTCATAACATTATTTAATGGTGGTGATATGCTCTTGACACTTTGGCGCGAATATCACATGTGATGTGTGTGTGTATTTGAAAAGTGTGTAGAATCTTATTTTTAGAACTTTGCTCTCTGAGGGCTAAAAAATGGATGATTCTGAATAATTGTTTACGTAAGTTTTGAAATTTGCCTTAGAAAATAATTTTGAAATAAAATATAAGATTAATAATAACAAAGTATTCTGATTTTTTTGATTAACTATTATATTTGAAAATTAATTATATTTGAATTTGCTTGAAATTGTCCTTCAAGGATTCTCTTGTGTGAATTTTGGGAAAATTTTCCTGAGTTTTATTTAGAAACATTTAATTTTTTAAAATGTTATATTATACAAAAAATATTATATCATCACATTTGACATTCAAAAAGCTTATTAATAAAATTTGAAGAAAAGTCTCATTTATGAAGTGTTTTGCATCATTATGCAGTGTTGAATGATGAATGCGCATGGATAATTATATGAGTGTTCTCTCTCTCTCTCACTCACTCACTCACTACAGTGGTAAGAGAGTTCTAATTATATATAAATCGTATCTAAATTAGTGAGTGTATAGAACTTAAAATTGACTTTGAGGTTAATTATAATATCGTTAATCAAACTTAATTAATAAATAATAATTTACCTTGTTTTGTAGCTCATCTAATTATCCTGTTGTGTGTCTTTGTTCTCTTCTATTTTAGGTTTCGTGAAAAGCTGCCCAAGTTGATTCACTCTCGTCGCGATCCGCATATGCTCTACGATGAGCTTGTTCAGACTGCCAAGTGGCGATTGATGGTAAGTTTTCATCTCTTTTATTGAATTGTACCAAAAAGGTCGAATTTATTTAGTTAACCATTTACTTTTACCAGAAAAGATTATTATATTAAGAAAGCTTAAACACTTGTTTTTGAAATCAAACTAGGATAAGTTTTAAAATATTTTTACTTTTTGTAAATTTTGAAGACACCGAATGCATGAATTTAAAATAGTATTTGAATTTTGTATGTGTCTATCTCGTTAGTTGAGGATTAGTCTAGGATATTATTTTTATTAGAAAGCTTTGGATACTTTTGGGTACCAATAAAATTTTAAATCAGCTACAAATATATTACAAGTATATCATTATTTGTTTCTTTAATTTTTAATTAATATGGCTATTAAACTTAATTTTGTATATGTATAAACTTTGTATATCTTTAGTTGGTTGATTCTTAGGTTATGATTATCTTTTTTATAGAAAACTTTGGATACCAATATAAAAAATATTTAAAATTAAATTTTAAGCAAACTATACAAATATTCAGTTATATCATTATTTGTATTTTTAATTTATATGGCTATTAAATCTAACTTTGTATGTATTTGTATAAACTTTGCATATCTTTAGTTGAATTTTAGCTTATAATTATCTTTATTAGAAAGCTTTGGATATCAATAAAATTTATAAATTTTATTTTAATAAACACTATACAAATATTCAGTTATATCATTAATTATAATTATAATTATTTGGTTCAATAAAATCTTTACTTTTGATTATGAATTTATATATGGTTAAATCTAATTTTGTGTGTTTATTCTCACCTACAGATGGGCAAGTACCGTCCCAAGATGTTGGATCTGGTGCGCATCAACACAGACAGCTCGGTGGTGAACACAACGCGAAAGGCGTTCAAGAAGCTGGCACAGACCAAGAGCCCCCAGCAGGCCATCACCATGCTGGTCAACCTCAAGGGCATCGGACCCTCCACTGCTTCCGGTTAGTTTCCGTTTTGGCTCTCTTTTTTTTGGTTGGTTGTGCAATTGAAAAGACTAAATGGTTTGTTTGTTTGCACAATGTTGCAGCTGTTTTGGCGGCGGCTTATCCCGAGGAGGCACCGTTCATGTCGGACGAAGGCATGCTCTCCACTCCTGGCGTCGAGGCCACTGACTCGACTTTGGCTGAGTTCAACAACTATACCGAACAGATTCGCGGAAAAGCCGAAGCTTTGCGTGCTCTTGGTACGTCTCCCACTTTCTCTCTCATTCTGGTCTTTTAGCTTTTAAGCAAAATCTTATATTAATATATATCGGAAAACGACTTTATTTATTAAAAAAATATATATATATATATATATAAATTAAGCTAGATGAACTGAACAATCTAGATTTTCTCAAAAAAAGATTTTTATAACGGAAACTTGTCGTCTTTATTTTATTATTTTTAGCTTTTCACACTTTTAGGTCTTTCTTTTGTCTATTGAACTAGATTTTTAAGTTTTTTTATTAAAGAATTTTTATTTGTTTCTCTTCATGTAAAATTTTTAATTGAGTCTGTCTCCATTTTTAAGTCGAGGATTTAATACATGGTGCAGTACTTTTAGTTGTGTTATTTAATGAACTTATATATGTACTAATCGGTAGAAGATAACAACCATTTAAAGAAAAAATCGAAATTCCAGAACTTTTTAGATGATTAATATCTCATCTATACACACCATTCTATCATATTTTCACAATTGGTTAAATTAGGAAGATAAAAGTGCTAAATGGAAAGCTGTGTTATTATGTAGAGGGTTAGAATTGGTGATAAATGTATGATTTTACTTATATATTCTGTTGAATCCCATAGACCCCGAATACCAGTGGACACCGCACAAGGTGGACCAAACTTTGTGGATCTACTACTTGACACGAGATATGAAGCCACAGCTACTGGAAGCAATGCCTCGAGAGGATGGGACCCAAGCGGTAGTGTCGAGTGCACCCGCCGATGCAGCAGACGACAACGCCCAGGTGGCACCGACCGAAGACGATTCCCAGGATGGTGTCGCTCCGAGCAGTAGCACTGGCCTCAAGAATGGCAGTGTCGGTGATGAGGATTCGAATTCCAATTCCAACTCGAATTCGAACTCGAACTCGCTAAGTCTGCCGATGTCGAATGGAGTGGGCAGTTCGTTCCACCACCACGAGGACTCGAGTGCCTCGGTGCCCTACTCGGAGGAGGAGGTGAGCCAACCGGCACTGGCAACAACCACTACCACCACCAATGGACATTCATCATCCTCCTCGCTGGGTGTGTCGTCACCGGTTGTAACCACCACAACTCCGGTGGTGATGAACGGAAGCGGAAATGGCGTCGCCAAGATGGTCTCGATGGTTACCAGTGGCACCAACTCATCCTCGGGCATCGGCGAGGAGGACTCGAAGGACTGTCTCGACTCGGACCAGGATTCGCGTGGCGCACTGCTCATGATGACTCCCTCGGAGGAGAACAGCCGCGATGGTGAGGCTTCCTGTGGAAGTCTCGAACATCACCGACCCATGCTTGACCACGAGGTGGAGCCACCGCTCAAGAAGCAAAAGACACTGGAACTCAGCACTGCTCTGGCTGCTGCCACTGCGGAGGAAGTCTGAGGAAGCAAATCAATCGATCGATGATTTATATATATCTCTCTCCACAAAACCACACACACCCATTCATCTTCCCTTTACCCCAGCCCTTAGAGTATCCTCCATCATAGTACCCCCACTCTCTCCCTCTTTCACCTTCCATCAAACCACCAGAAACCTTTGAGTCGAATTATAATAATAATGATAATAATAATAACCAAAACAACCCAATTATTGAAAAAATATTATAATTATGGCCATGTTATATATATACACACACATCTACTGAAAAAAATGCATCGAATTCAAGCATCAGGTTACCTTTCCTCTCTCTCTCTTTCCTCCATTTTTCACACTTTCTCCCTTTTTCCTCACTCTCCCTCTTCTTTTTTTGTCACTTTTCTCTCTTTTGCTATTTAACCCACTCATACACACACAGACACGCTCTTCTTTCTTCTTGATAATTATGATGATGATAAAATAATGATGAATCTTTTTTGTACCCTCTAACTGCGCATGCGCACTATCTTTTTTTTCTCTCCTCTCTTTTCCCATCAATTTTATTTTATTAATTTTTAATTATTATTATTATTATTACATACAATATATGATTATACTATATTATATTTAATTATTATTATAGCAGGTCAAAACAATGTATGTGAGTGTGATATCTCTCTCTCTCCCTTTCTCTCTCTCACAATTTGCGAAACGATACACCTTCAACTTTTTACTTTCACTTCTCATTAATTTATAATTAATTATTTTATACCATTATTATTATTGATAATAATACAAATCAAACACAGATACAAATGCACGAACGCTAACTTGCAAAATCTCTCCTCTCTTTGTATTATAATTTTTTCTCAATTTTATAATTTTTAACCCAAACAACAAAAATCATTAGCTTTAGTCTTTCTCTCGTTCTCGCTCTCGAAAATCTTCCTGTCTTTTGTTTCTCTCTTTCTCGTGTTTTATTATTATTTAATGACGATATATTGATTGTCTCTTTCTCTGATTGGTTAACATTATTAATTGGTTTTTGATCGATTAATTAATGACACCACAGTTTATCATTATTATTATTAATTATTATTATTATATATTGATATAAGACTTTATATATCTTTCCCTCTCTTTATTAATCGTGTATGCCATCAATTTATATACATAATAATAATAAAATATTTAATTTAAAAAATGGTTTTTTATTTGTTTTGGAAGTTTTATTATAAGTATTGTAAAAAACGTCTAACTCGAGTAATCTAAGATTTTGAAGTGTATCACAAAAAGTTTAAAATTTTTAACCCATTCGAATCATAACAACAAAAGTCAAATTCGAACTTACTGCGCATGCGCAAGAAGTGGGGCAGGAAACGAAAATGTTAGAACATGAACATGAACATAGAAAATAAATAAAAACTCACAACCATATTTATCGTTAATATATAGAAGAGATTGTATAGAAAATTTTGAATATTAAAAAATTATAGATATTTTCAGTTGATTTTGCTTTGGTTGGATCGAAATAGTGGTTTTTGTTTTGATTTATATTTTCATCAAAACGTGACTCAAGTTTGCAGTTTTTTGTCTAACTAAAAGGTAAGTTGTTGATATTATGATTAGTAGTTGATCGGGAATTACACAAAGATTTATATATTAATTAGACAAAAATTTTTTTCTTACTAACTTAACTTAAATAGATTGTTTTAGTTGGTTATTGTATTAAGAATTTGTCAATTCGTTGAGAGTTTTCCAAATTTGGGCTTCTTTGGGGGGTTTGAACTGCTAGGTTTTCAAAGACTAAGTCAAAAGTTTAAAATGAATGTCTCACTAGAAATTTGTTAATTATGTATTTTTATTTTTAATTAATTTTAATAACTGTTTCTCTTTTTATTGTATCTATAGATTCTGTTTGTGATCTTTTAATTTGTGGTTAATTAAAGTGATTTTCAGTCTTAACTTTCAACCCTCTAAACCAAATGATCAATGTGGAGGATGTGTGCTACTATGTGATGCTTCTGCCCGCATCCTTTGTGGCCACTGCTTTCTTTGTCTTTCTCGCCTGGATGGGCTTTCAGATGTTTATCAACAACTGAAAGAGTGAACAGACTAACAACAAAATAAGATGACCCAACCCGAGTATGCTTTCTACCGAAGGACATATGACATCTGTGATCGGTGGCTTAGGAAGCATGGATTTGCGCGTGGATTAACTCCGATCGAGTCGGTTTTCAATCAACCAGATTTAGATAGACCAAAAGTTAATTTGTGAGTATTTTTGTGAATGTATTTATTCGAATATTTTAAAAATCTCTAAGTACTCTAAGAATCGAATCGGGTTGATTCATTTGATACGTTTTTAGTGTTTAAGGAATCTTCTTCTTCGAATTCGAATTATAATCTAACTCATGTTATTATTCGAAACTTACCCAATTCGAATCTAATTTTCATTGTTATGATTTGAATTCTTATTCGATTCAAATCTAACTTTTGCTGTTATGATTCGAATCATTACCCGGTTCGAATCTTACTTTTGTTGTTATGATTAGAATTCTTACCCGGTTCGAATCTAACTTTGGTTGTTATGATTCGAATTCTTATTCGATTTGATTCTTTAGCGTCGTCTCATGTTTAAAATTTTCTATTAAGCATTAGAGTATCTATTGAATCTGATTCTTAAAAAAGACACTTAAATATTTAAATTAATTTGTAGTAATTACTTCTTAATTAATTCTAGTGTTTATAAGATAATAACACATGAAACAAAAAATACTGAATAAAATTTAATTTATTTGAAACAAATATAGGAATACTTGTGAAACCTCACCAGGTGATGATGATGATGAAGAAGTCGTTGTTGAGGTTGAACCAAAAGTTGATGATGATCTCAAAGAATCTATCGAGAATGTGGAAGTTGATTCCGAAATTACCTCAAACGATGAAATTGATCCCGATTATCTTCGAGCCATTCGTCTAACCCGAAAACACCAGAAAGAGCAGGCCACTCGACGGGAAAAGGAATCTCTCGACTGGTTTGACTATGTGGACTATAGTCAAAGGGAGACCTACTTTGAGAAGTCACACGTTCCACCACCGGAGAAGAAGTCCAAAAAGGGCTTTCATCATCGGTACCAGAGAAGGAAAGTGATTCAAGTGGATCCAGAAGTGGACTCGAGAACTCAAAAACGACTTGAACTCTACGGTGCGTGTGACTTTGAGGTGGAGGAGATCATTGCTCGTGAAACTGACTTGCAGCATAGGTTTGATCGATTCTGTGATCAACACCAACCAAGGTTTTGGCCTCTACTTCCGGTTAGGTTCGATTGGACCTCTAATCAATAGAAGTGTAACCATATTTATTCACTATTTTTTTTAAATTTTTAAAATGCAATTTTTATGATATTTATTAACAAATTGATAATAAAAATCTCCTATATATTATAATATAACGAATAATGTGGTCGGGGTTTTCTATGTTCAATGTTCTGTCATTTTTTGGTATTCTACCACCCACGTTTTTGTACTGTGAGAGTTACGCTACTTTCACTTTCGAATCTAACTTTCTGTATTATGATTCGAATTTTATTCCGATTCAGTTCGAATTTTAGGCATAAATCTTCGAATTATTCGTCAATTTGATTCGAAATTCGAACTTTTCCAATTCTTGCTCAATTTATTCTACTATATATTAACGAAAAGTATGATTGTGGGTTTCTATGTTCATGTGAATGTACTTGCATTTTTTAGTTTTCTGCCACACTTCTCACGCATGTGCAGTAAGAATCGAATTTTTATTCGATTAGAATCTAACTTTCGATGTTATGATTCGAATTCTTAGCCAATTCGATTCTAATTTTTAATTACCATTCGAATTCTGATAACTCGAGTTAGACATAAGCGAAATTATTAATAACAATTGAATAATTGGATTGAAGTTTATATACAACTTTTCCCAAAACAATCGCTCACGCTAAAAATAAGAAACCGTGCTTTTAAATTCGTGATGTTGCAAATTTTTAACACCGTAGAAACACTTTAAAACATATTTTGATTAAAAATACATCCAAAATTGTATATTTATAGAAAATTGCAACTCTGATTTTATTTCAAATTGCACTGTGATTGCAAAATCATAATCATCATCATCACCAGTTGGAATTTAAAATGTTAAAAGTCTTTTCCACAATCTGAAACTTGGTCTTCATCTGCGCCCGAAACTTGTCATCAATCTGGAGCCTCTGGTAGAGTGCACGATTCTGCTCGAGCTCCTCTGCCAGGTTCCACGCAGTTTTTGGAAGTCGATCATAGAGTGTTTGCACCTGTTCAAAGGTGATCTGATTCGGGTCGGAATCCGGTGGCAGTTGGTTCAATTCTGGGTTGTACCCGAGATTACGCAACTGTGCGCCACCGTTGAGGCAACCCTTTGAATATGGAAACAAAAACCAAATTGATTAGAATTTTCAACCAGAAATTGAATGGCAAAGCAAAAAGCTCAAATCAAATTAAAAGAGTGATGCCAATTTAATGGGTAGAAAGAATTCTCTAATATTCTTTATGTCATTCGAAAGTTTAGAATATGTAGAATCGAGTATAAAAATTTGAGAGTTGCCAAATATTCCCAATTTTCTTGAATTTAATTCTAAAGTTTCGATTTTTAACAAAACAATAGTGTTAAAACATTCAAAACAATGAAGATTTACCAAAAAACTAATTGAATTAGAATTAGTTTTTTACAATATTAGTTTTGAACTAAAAACCGAAACTTTAGTATCAGTTCAAAATATTTGGCAGCTTTCAAATTTTCATATTCGATTCTACATATCCTGAACTTTTGAATGACATAAAGAATATTAGAGAATTCTTCCTACCAAAATTTAGGCTAAAAACGTGGTTTTTTGGCATCAGTCTTTGAATGGCAAAGCGAAAAGCTCGAATCAAATTAAAATTAAAAAATAAAAGCAAGTTTGAGTTGAATTTTGAGTCAATTTCCAGTCCATACCTTGGGACACGCAGACACCTCCACATAGTGGTACTGACAGGTGCCACGTTTGAGTCGGGAAACCAGATTTTGCACGTTTCGAAACCCGTTGAGAATGGCAAAGGAGAGAAGTGGCTTCGGGTCTGGTTGGTCGCCACCGAGAGTACCGTTCGAGTTGAGCGTCAGTTCCAGAAAGTCCGTGTTTCGAATCACTTTCCATGAAAGTGGAGATTGAGAACCTTTGAGAAAAATGGATAAAACGACTCAATTAAAACTCAAATAAAATTTTGCTAATAAACAAAAAAATTCATACATGGCAATTTCAAAACACAAGCTAGTCTTCCGAACTGACCGATTGAAAAGTTGATATTTTGTGTTTATAATGCTAATAGATTTAAAATTGATTCAACATTGATTCAAATGATATGTGTAGCAAAATAAACATAAAATAACTAAAATATATTTTAACACTAGAATTTGAAAAGAACTAATTGATACTTCTTTTGATATCAGTAAGTAACAAATTTTCAAAATACCTATTAAAAATCTTAAAAAAGTCATATTCAAAGATTTTGATAATTATAAGTTAATTTAGAAGCCCCCAATTAAATACCCCCATATATATCCGGACTTTTTCTTTAACCAAACTACCCTCAACATTCATTATTTCGGATCGGAATACTGTATTTTGATTTTGACAAAATTTTTTATTCAACAAACAAAACAAAAGCTCTACTTTACCTTGAAGCTCACGCTGTCCATAGATCTCACCGGCCACCAGTCGAAACAGATTCTCCGCATAGCCACCCGAACCGGAACCAAGGTGAGACATGATTCTCGAGTCTTGATAAAACTCTGAGTCGAGCTGATCCAACTTTCGCTTTGGTAGATCCGTCAAAGAACTTACTCCCTTCATCTCAAGTAGCTTCTCCATCTCGATCGGTGTGATCACACAATCCACCTCGGGAACCTCGTCAAGTTTGTTCTCGTTTCGAGAGGCTTCCAACTTTTTGTCGTAACACGGCATCACTGTGATGTGATAGATCTGTTGTGGTGACTTGATTTCGAGGTCTTTGCGAGACAAGTGAAGACGTTGTTTGACCAGCAAACCCATGATTTGTTGCGGAGACTTGACTTGGGAGAGTCGTGGAACCAGAATTGGACCTTGGGATTTTTCCGCGTAGCACACAAACCCGGGACAAGTGGACGAAAGAAGAGTCTCGGAGGATTTTTCATGGTTGTGATGGGCGAGAAACTCACGTGCCGACTCGACCAGACAGATTTGTCGAGCGAGGGAGATGTCAAAGACAAGATCAACACCAAGGGAGGTGAAGAACGAGGCCAGGTGTTCCGAAGTTTCCTCGATGGTAAGATGAAATTTGGCAGCGATTGAGGCCAGTGACTGGAGTGATAAGCTCAGCACGATCAACAAATTCGAAGTATCCTTTAAAAGTAAACAAACAAGTTTACACTTCAACAATCAACCAAAATTTGAAACGAATCGGAATAAAATCCAAATCACAACAACGAAAGTTAAATTCAAATCACAACAACGAAAGTTTAATTCGAATCGGTAAAGAATTCGAATCACAACAACGAAAGCTAGATTCAAATTGAAAATAAATTCGAATCACAACAGTGAAAGTTAGATTCGAATCGGTTAAGCACAATGGAAGTAGCGTAACTTTCAACAGTACAAAAATAAAAACAATAAATGGTCAAACTTAGAGCTTTAAATTCCATATAAAATGATATATTTCAATTTGTAAATTATTTATTAACTAAACTTTGATGTTCTGAAAAATTCAATTTTTATCAACTAATTTTCTTTTAAATAAATAGTTATAAATTGGTTTTCATTGTTATAACCATACAACTTTTTTTTATTAACAGTATATTAAAGAATGACTCAACTTACCTTGGTCGCGAGAACCTCGAGAACCTTGTCATGTGACTGTTCCGCAATGAGAACCGCCTCAGCGGAAGTGATACACCCACTGCAAGCGAGACAATCGCCAAGAGTGATATTGAGAGGTTTGGTCTCCTTCTTCTTGGGCTCCTCATCATCAACACGGGACTTAGGTCCGCGAGCTTTCCAACTCTTCTTGTTGATTCGAATTGTGCCATCATCCGGAGTGGGCGTGGCCTTGGACGACTCTACCTCAACGGGCTTGATGCATGCCTGGGTTAAAAGGGATAAGAGAAAAGGTGAGAAATTAATGAGAAAAAGAGAGAAGTAGAGAGAGAGAAAGAGAGAGGTAGAAAGAGAGAGGTAGAGAAAGAGAGAGAGCGATGAGGGTAGAGAGAGAGAGAGGGAAAGAGAGAAAGGGCAGAGGGAGGTAGAGAGAGAGGTAGAGAGAGAGAGAGAGAGAGAGAGAGAGAGAGAGAGACAGAGAGAGACAGAGAGATGGAGAGAGAGAGATAGTTAGGGAGAGAAGTAGAGAGAGAGAGAGAGAGACGTCTTGATTGCAAAAATCAACCAAAAGAAAGTATACTTTGTAAAACTGGTATAATAAAAAATTATACCAGTTTTCAGCGACTTTGATGTCTCTTTGTATGTGAATGCCGAATCACTTTAGTAGCTTTTTTTCCTAACACAATTTAATTGAAATTGAAACACTTCTAAAACGCCGACTCTAAAATGGTTGGGGATTGAATTTACAAAGAAAAAACATACGACTCTCTGAAAACGAGCTATAATGAAAAAAATAGATAGAAGAAAAATAGAGGGAAAGACTCCAATGTAAAACCAACCATGTCCAACTTTAAGCAAACAAAACTTTATTTTTTGAATATAAAATAAAAATTACAAAAATATATATATAAATATCGAGAAATCTTCAAAATCTCAACTCATCCTCGATTCCAATGAAAAAGACCGGAACACCGTTTTGCAGTACAAAATCGTCCCGTGCAAGAATCTCGCCCAAAGTGGCCGTGTTCGACTCAATCCGAGTGGTCTTGAAGTCGGTCAAGTTTTTCCCGTTGATCCGTTCGTAAGCATGAAAAAAGATACGAATCGATTCGGGTCGATACCGATGATCGGGATCCCACTCGGCAGGCTCGGTGAACATCACCGCGAGATGATCGGCAAAGGTCGAGTCCTCGCTAAACGCCTGGATAAAGTCCGACTGGCCAAACTCGGGATAGACAAAGATCACCGGCCAGATGAGCGTACACAAGTCCTCGAGGTCAAAGTGGACAAAATGACCGTACGCCGCCGAGTGATCGGATTCGAAGAGTGATCCACGAAATTTGATTCCACGAGACTTGACTGCATCTACAATCATGTTTTGAAGCTTGAGTTTTCTACAGGTGTCAATGTAAGCCCTTCGTTCGTCTCGTTGTTGTTCCTTTAAACTTACGGTCGCTGTTTGCACCAATCGTCGAAGCTCTTCGGAAGTGGCCACTGGCAGTTGATCCGCATCTTTAAGGTGGTTACGACAAAAATCCAGACACTTTTGAAACTTCTTCGCCTCAAAGTAACACTTGGCAATACGGAGCAGTGCTTTGTGGTTGGTCGGATCCACCACCAAAGCTCTGGCGGCATCCTCGCCCGAAGTCCGATAGTTCTGGAGGTAGAAATGTGCCGAAGCTCGGTTGTTGTAGAGAATCGAAAGCAACTTGCCAATCTTCACCTTCTCCTCTCCTTCAATCTTCGATTCGGGATCTCGGCCTTCCTTCAAGGCCAGCTTGATCCCCTCGGAATAGGCAACAATCGCCCATTGGTACTTGCAATGTTTGTAATTCTCATTTCCATCCTCCTTGTAGCTCTCCATCAACTCGAGCACCGAGTTAAACTCGGGATCATACTTGAGCTGTGCCATCGCGTGAACTAGTTCGGACTCTTCGCCGGGATTCGGGTTCTTCGAGATAAACAGTGGATGTTTTTCCATCTCACGTTCCCAGTTCTCCTCGGTCCATCTCTCCGAGAGGTTGGCCGCCGCCTTCTCGTAGTCGTACTCAAAGTCAAAATCATCTTCCTCATTGGTCACCGGAATCAAGGATGAGGATGAAGTTGGTTCTTGATGGTTGGACATGGTTGGGTTGGTCTTTCACACAATCAAGAGTCTTATTACAGATTCACACACAAACCTGTGATGGTTGGATAAAGTCGTTCAAGTCGGTTAGTTTCAACGCAGAACTAAAGCCACTCATCGAAGGGTCGAGTCGAGTCGAGGATAAAAGCTTCTTAGAAAAAAATATATTTTAAGAGCGATGAAATGATGAAATCAAGCACGCACCAGGTACAATAACAATGCAAACCATGTGTTTTTGCATGATAGTTAGGCTCGCCTGGCACTAGATGGCGCTGTTGTATTTTAGCATTTAATGGCAGAGCTGTTAATGGGGGTCCGAGTAAAAATTTTCAAATGCTAACTCTCATAGAAGCGGCAAACTGGAGAATTTAATTAACTTTCACAATGCTTTAGAATAATTTTCATCCGTACACAAAAAAATCAGCATTCAATGCTAAGCATTGTAATTTTTGCACAAATATGAAGTCTGTATACAGAAAGTTTATTACAGGAAATGAAACTATGTTTTATGAAGTGAAATAAGATTATTGTTCTGTTCAAGTATGCACCATATTTTCATAATTTTAATAATATAAAACCATGCAACTTTTAGTTTTTAAAAATGAAAGTGTGACATCTCTAAAACAAGATAAAAAACAAATATTTTTAGTGTATTGGCAAAATAATTAAAATTTAAATTTAAATATACTTTAATTTCTATAAAAGTGGAAAGTGTAAAATGATTTCTAAACCAAGAACTGTTTCTTATAGTACTCACCTTCTATATAAATAAATATTTTATTGTATATCTTAGCGTGAAATCAAGTAATTTCATGAAATTATTAGAAAATTTGTAAAAAAATCCTTTTCAGTAAATTCATTAAAAAACTCTTTATAAATAAATATTTATTTTGAGCTATTTTGAAAACTTATTTCACTTATTTTGTTTTAGAAAATATTTCATATATATTCCTTGACTTAAACCAGATTCTCAGGTTAATTGAATTGAAATCTATCAGTAACTCTCTCCATCTCTCTCTCTCTCTCTCTCTCTCTCTCTCTCTCTGTAAACTGGTTGCGTCACCAGTATACTAACCACCACCAACCGAGCGGATTTCTGGTCTCAAGGTCTCTCTCTCTCTCTCTTTCACTCTGGGTGAGAAGTCGGGTGCCGTATAGCGTGCAGTGAAGAGACGATCTTGACCTTAAAACCTAGATCCGCGGTGAGGTATGGAGAGAAGGAAGTTGAGAGAGAGAGAGAGAGAGAGAGAGAGAGAGAGAGAGAGAGAGAGAGAGAGAGAGAGAGAGAGAGAGAAAGAGAGAG
>WURS02449071.1:0-14320 GCA_011762765.2 Rhinocypha anisoptera
AACACCCCCCCTCCCCCCCCCCCCCCCCCCCCCCCCCCCCCCCGCACGCCCATCCCTCTTCCGTTCCCGCCAACCATAACCCCTCCCCCGCGAGGGGATTTTTTTTCATCCGGAAATCGATTTTCGTCAGTCATGGTCCTTTATACGGAACGACAGATCATGGGCCATTTCTCTCTCTGGGTCCAGGGAGTTGCGCTATCACAAGCTCACCGGGATGGCAATTCATGCCGATTATGACTGAGCCAGTCATCGAAACCCATCTTTTCTTCTTATTTCCCCTCCATGAGCGCGCAGTTATGTAATTGTTTGGGATCGCGCTCGCGGAGCGGAAGAAAAGAGCAAAAGCCGCAAATGGATATTTCCCCCCCCCCCTCACGTACTCCTCTGTTTTCTCTCCTGGGCCGACAAAGAGGACGGTGCACCAACACCACCACCAGCGTGCGGAGAGCGTATGGGTGTGGGAGAGGTTGGGCACACACGACGTGAAGGGGGGGGGGGGGGTGGAAATCTGCCCCCATCACCCCCCCGTCTTTAAATTCCCTTTGAAACTTGCGAACGTGGTATGGTGTACGTGTGCATGCTCGAAGAAGGGTGACTCACGGATACACGAGGGATTAGCGTGAATAATTCTATGGGCCCATGAATTATTTCCCCTGGAATTCCCTCCGACGAGTGAAAAATTAACTTCTCCAAATGTTCATTTGTTTTGCTTAGCTTTCTCCACAGAAGGAACCACAAGGAGTTTAAAAAAAATTAGCAAAAAGATAGGGGCAGGATGGAGGACCGCTGTCGAACAATCTTTGGAATGAAATACTAATGATTAGATGTTTCCACACACAACTCAAAATTCTTCAATTTTTGAAGAGTGATTACCATTACTGTTCGGATGATATAAAGGTAGAATATTATTTTCATTCTTCGTTAAGTAATATTTACATTCACACAAACTTTATTAAGTCGAAATTAGGATACCAGCGGACAAGATTTTCGGTCGTTATATAGCATTTTTAAAAAATAAATGCCGAATTTGCAAATCTTTTTACTGGAAAAATTTCAGAAGAGCATATCAAAGGAAATAAAAAGGATCGATCGGATATGAATTATGCTACAATACTCACTACATTAACTTTATTAACAATTGCATGAGGGATTAAAGTACTTAACACTAGTTCAATAAAAAAAGAAAATTTTAAACGTGTGTGTTTTATGATTTATCTTAAATCCTAAACAAAAACCAATCACGTTGATTATATTTTTCTAAAGTAAATTCCATACCTACTGTCTTTTGGATTTTTATTGGCTATTGTATTTGAATGTAAACCATTATCGGTTCCAGAAGCGGGTAAGGGCAACCGAGTTGTTGGACGTGAGTTAGTAACCAAAAGGAGTTATCAAAAACATTATTGGAAAGGATTTCAGAAGGGAAAAATCTTAGAGGAAAGTCGAGGATGGTTTATGAGACAGAATAATGTATAATTATAGATTTAGGAACTGCCAAGGCAGAGAGAGGTTGGCAGAAAACATAGGATAGTCTGGAGTGCTGCTACAGACCAATCTTTGGATTGATAACCTTCGATAATGAATCGAATAGGAACAAAAATTCGTTAGCAAAATATAATGTAAGATTTTTGTTTATAAAATCTCAACAGAACCTATTGATTGAATTTACATAGCATTAAATGATGTATCATGTTCAACTCCGCAGCATTTGTCTTAAAAAAGAAAACACATTAGAATCTTTCGGCTTACACACGTGACTGCTCGACCGCGTTTAAACAGAGCGACACCTTAGTGGGAACGTTTCCAAAGCTTGATTAATGTAAAATTGAAGTAACATCGTCCCCTTTGACAGAAACCTATTTTATGGCGCCCTACAGGTTAATTCACCGTTTTATACTCAAGGACGCCTTCAATGAGGGGATATTGGGAAGGTAAAAGGGCATCGATATATCCCCTAGAATTTCCGAGCGTCCAAAAATTTCCTTCAAAACCACCCTCTCCTGCTGATGGCGAAAAATTTATATCAGGAATCTTTGCATATATTTGTCCACTAGTGACATTCCATGGAATACATCCGATATTTGAAATATTTTCTATGAGACGAACGATTATCGGGACCTTTTGATACATTAAGGATGTGTCTTGTGTTGAGATTGCATTGAAATTTTTATGTCATTTATGTGTGGTTGGCATGACCTGCAGGCCAAGATTTGTCTTTCTTTAAAAGTCACGACTTCCTTGAATTAAATATGTCTGGAGAATTCAAAACTTGGACAAACCTTGGTTCAGAACTAATTCAGTAAGCTGAATTTTGCACTGCGTATGGATAAACGTTAAGAAATGATTTCAAGAAATAATAATAAAATTCAACGATAGTCACAGATTTGCATCAAATATAACTTATGAGTGATGATGTTATAATTTAATGGCAACAAATATTACTATGCCTCGAAGTTTATAACTACTCTTATCCTGCACTCGCTTTTAACCTTATTATACTTTAATGTCAAAGGGGGTCTTATAATTTAATGTTCACGATTTATTTTAGCCACTCCCACTGGATAATGTCTCGGTGCGAAAGTTTTGAAAACTCCTTGTGAAACCAAAAAGTATACAGTGCACCTTCCTCATAACCCTTTCGTAGGTCCTTTCTTCAAACTTGCGACTATCGTGTAGGTATCTTCAAGTTCGCGTGGGAAGGGCATTCGGCTGCCGGTCGGGGAGTTTCCGCCCTAAGTCCGGGAGGCACCTTTGCTCTCTCTCAGTTCAAGGTTGCCATTGGATTTTTACACACACCCAAAACTATTTTCCAAATTAAAAGACGCCGAGGGCAGCACATTGCCCACGGGTTGGGGGCTCCGAGTTTGTGAACAGGAACAAGTTGGCACTGGGCGAGGTGAGGGAATAAGGATTACACTGCCCTCATGGTAACACTCCTCGCCTAACATTTATCTGAAGTCTAAGCGGATTCAGGCACTCTAAAGAATCTTACTACCATAGTGAAGGAATCGAAGATGAGATATCAGGAATTGAGGAGAGGTGCGATATACGAAAAAATATTTAGATAATCAGGTGCGAACTCGTTCTGACCGGCGATCAAATCACAAAAGGTTTTTCTTACCATTATTTTAAGCGTAATGCCTCTGTAAAACAATTGGTGTAATGAAAGGAAAGAGGAGGGAGGATTTTTTTAACCCTTATTAATTCCTCTAAATTTAAAAAATACACTGAGAAACTTGTTGACAATGAAATATTTTTTCTCACAGAGACAAATTAAGTGTACACTTTTTAATGTTAGAAAAAAAACAATTATCTCGAACCATTTACTCAGGCATCAGTATATCTTCGAAAAAGCATCACATTTCAAATTACAATGAAAAATTTACCATTTACGTGATGTTATTATTTCAATGAAAATTGAATTTAATAATTTTCATTTATAATCTAATATTTTACCTAAAGAGCAATCGACAACTTTCAACAACTCTGACACCTTGATTGGATGTGATCCATAATAATTATATTACGGTATTTTAATTAATGATGAAATTATGTCCACTCACTTCCTGTCAACATTGAGGATCTTCATATCTAGGGCATGCAGCGTGGTGAACACGTGCGTGGCGCCCTGCACCACGCATTCCCGTGTCTCAGGCATGGCTAGCGGCGTGCACGCAGCCAGGAACACCCTCTCGTTGCGGCTGCAGAGGGGCAAGGTGCTCGGTAGGAAGTGACCCTTGACGAGCACCACCTATTTGGAGAGAATTAAAAGAAAAACAAATGAAGGAAATTGGTCTTCCAATTAGGTTTCGGTAGATAACTGAAAATATGACATTTGTACTACTTGAACGTAGTTGAAACGCGTATGTCAACAAACTGACGCTTCTCATTTCGTCATTATGTCACGTCAATTTAATCCCTGTCGTAACAGCAATTCCATCTTTGATTTGAGCCGATTCATCCTAGATATAAACGATTTAAGGCGGTATTCCATTATACAATTTCAATAATGAGATTGCAATTTTTCAAATATTCTGGAGAGCATACGATTAAGATTGTCCCTCCAACAAATAGGCAACGATCCATTACCTTGCGATTGGCAGGTTTTTTTACAGTTTCTTTTCGGGAGTTGACTTCTCTTTATTCCTGTCCCGTATCCGGCCCACAACCGTATATTTTTCGAAGTAGTTAAAAAAATATCCATTCCAATCGGGGAGGTCGCAACCCTGAAGTGGAATACTAGATACGTCGTGAGTACTAACGATGGTAGGAAATCTCAACGATTGCAATCGTTTAGTTGAATACGGTCATTGCTAATGCACCTATATTTGATTTATCGAACGTTACAAAATACATATGCGACAACTGAACTTACCATTAAACTGTTCACGGAAAGATAAAAAAGAAATAAACCAAGCGGATTTTGACGATAATCCTGATTCCAAATTCTTAGTATTGCGAAGTCTTATGCAAATAGTAAAAAAATAAGTTCAGACTTATCTGGATTAGCTCAGTTTCTGATGAATTCCTTACCCTTTCATTAATTAAGTTTCTTGAATGTCATCCAAAGATGACAATCCAATTTGATTTTTCCACCCTTCGTATAAACCAAATGCCAATATTGATTAGGTTCTTAGGATACCGGGTGAAAAAATCGAACATAAATAGTAGACATAATAAATTTAATAACTGAAGAAAGACCACTGTGACTTGTTAAAAAAAGAGAGCCCGTGAAATTCATCTAGTGAACCCATTGTCGGGTTGGCCTTTTCTGAGCGGTTGAATTTTCCCCAAAAAACATATCACCCAATTTAGGACACATCTTCACAAACGAGGATGATTCTTGGACTCAAACATCGTAGAGAGGCAGGCATTCGTCCGAGAGCAATGTTCCCGAAGAAAAATCCCTTCTCCCCGCTGCTCCACCCGGAAGACTTCAAAGCAGGACGGGGCAACGCCCCCGAAAACCTCTTAGCTCCTCGGCATGGGGATACAACACTCATTCAATACGAGCACACAATGCGGATACATGCATACGATATACTATAGGTATATGTATTCATGCGCGCAGTTATCTCCGGATGAAAGAGAATTCTTACCTTTTGGTCTCCGAATCTCATCTGCCTCCTCGCGTTCCTCGACACGTTCATCCGACAAAGGAACAGTCTCTGGTCCTTGTCCATCGGGGGACCCACCACGCAGCCCCCCACGCCCACGCCCGGGCCGCCGGCGCCGGATCCGCCCCCGCACAACTCCGCCTGGATCCCGCGGTGGTCCTGCTTGTCTATTATGTCGTACACACTGTCGCCGTGAATAAGGAGATCCTCCTGATTGGATAAGAGAAGAGAGCGTTAATGGGATGGAAATATTAATGGCCGGAAGCTTAATTACAAGGCAGAGGCGCTCGGAATGTTATCATTTCCGACTCCTGTTCAACCGTGAGATCCGAGCCGGAGAACATCTGACCACTACCGTTCTCTCCTTTGGACTAACGCCTGGGTTGCGGGTCGTAATTAATGGACGAGAGAAGACTGCAAGGTGTAGTTGTTCATCTCCGTAAAAAAAGCTTAGAGCATCCGGAGGGGGAAGGGTTTTCGAAAAACCAAATTATTGGATAAAAAAATTGAGGAATTCAAGCAATCAACACTTGTTGAGCAAAAACTTATGATGTCTTGATAAATTAACGAAACGAATAATAATTATGACGCGGTCGACTGTATTTTATCTCAATCGACCAAAAAATTATTTTCTCACTATATGGTCTCAGGAGGAATTCATATTAATTTAAACCAACAGACAAAATTGATCTAAAATAAAAATTTTTCTACTATTGTTAATAAGTGAAATGTATTATTTTATACACTGAAAATTGTAAATTTTATTTCCGCTGAGCTTTTAAAATTAAATTCCATCATGAAAACCCATACTGTACAAAGATTCCTTTATTTCCAACGGTATGTTTTTAATGGTACGGAATAGTAATTTTAGTAGCCAGTAACCAATGTTTATGAAACCTCATATTTATAGCATACGAAAAATTTTTCATTAAAAAGTTTACTCACTGGGTTTATCTCATTTTTGGATAACTAAACTTACGAGTCAAATCTTCAATATGCTCTAATTGTCATGAAGGGAAATTTTTAGAGAGGAGCAATTGTGACCAAAATCTTTACTTTGCTTGACATGGAAAAGAAAAAACATAGGATTAATCACTACCTCCTATACTTTTACCCTATTTTTACGTGGGATTGTGACGACTTGGTCGTGGAATTGAAAAAACGGCTCGTGTATTCTTTTCCGTTACAGAATGGACGACCACAAAACCCCCTTTGCGAATCCCCATTGTCCAAAGGCCTGAAAAAATAATATGGTCAGCACGAACTCTATGTATGATTTCACACACACTCACACTATTCCTTCGAAAATCCGTCACTGAGCCGTTAGAATCATAGTGAGACGACGCCTGGATCCACGATGTGTACAAGAGCAAAAATGTGAAATCGCCCATGAAGAAGAGAATGCCCACTCGGGTATATGGCTCCGACTGACCTACATGGGAGGGTGTTTAATTCCGTTTGGAAATGAGGATACCGTGACAGACATTCGGGCGGGACTCGGCCATGTGATTTGACCACCCTTTTAAAGTCATATATAAATGAAGGAGGGCGACGTGGAAAAATGGAGAACATTTACCTCACAGTGCAGGGAAAACTTAAATGAAGCAACGACAAAGAATAGAATATTACATATTTTCTGATTTAAAAAATTATATTTTATATTCTTCGCGCTCATGAGAAAAGTTTTTCATGCACTAAAATCTATCAATCTAAACCATCCCGAGGTAGAGACCCGACACTTTTTTACTACTTATTGTGCAAGAAAAATAAGCATAGGTTAATTTATAATTTCTATTAGTTAAGTGTGACATCGAATATTAACTTGATACTTTAAGTAAGAGCTGCTGAAACTTAGAACGTAAGTTTGAATGAAAAACTGGCTTTAATAAACACGAATGACACACTAAATACAACGTTCATGAACATTAACACAACCACTGAAAAACCGTCCTATTTTATAATAGCTGTACGGAATATTAAGGGAGCTATACAAAATTATGTCCTTAGTTTCCAATCAAAAATTAAGAGGAAAAAATATGTAATCATAATGCGACTGGAACTAACAATTAGTAAAATAGTGTAGCTAGGATATCCGGGGAGAGGAAATTTATGCGTAATACTGACTCTTCATTTTGCCAAATAAATGTTCCCTCTGGAAAATCATCGTCGAATAGCCATATATGGTACTGAAAATATGAATGACGGCATTTTAAGAGTTAATATAATTCTAAATTCAATAATTATTTCGATTAAATAATTTTAGAAAATCAAATAGACAAGAAAATTTCTTGCGTTTTTTCCTTATACTTATTGAAATCGCATTAGGACTCTTGGCAAAATGGGTAAACTTAAGTTCACAATATAGTCTCAGGAATACGTGAAGCGAATATATTTTAAAGAATTAGGCAAACAACTACTTCAAAATATGGAATACCTTGACATTAATTCGTGTTTTTTGAACAGCAGCCAAAAGAAATTTTTTTTATGATTAATTTTTACGTAAGATATGAACAGTCATTGATCCTCTCTCTTGTCACGCGCGTAGCAATATATTCCAAAGGTTGAAAGAATACGCTATATGCCTAATTGGCCGATTAAGAAAGTGTGGGGAAGCCCATTTGACGTGTTTCTTGAAAAAACAAAAATATTATTCCTTTTTTAGTCAGAAATTCGTGACTGTTACAAATATAGAGACTGTAAAAAGCATAATGATTTCCTACAAATATTTTCAGAGAAGTCTACGATTCATTAGGTTCAAACACCGGTGGAAAAGGACACAAAATATATGTAGCTGAGGAGAGTATAACTATATCAAAACAAACTCAAAAAATAACATTGAAGTAGTAGTGAGTAAATGTATACGTATATATATACATAAACGCAGAGACATGATTTCGGAAATACGTATATATTTAATAGCCGCATAAGGGGATTTATTTTTAATTGCATGAGAAATTTAATAAAAGACGAAATGAAAATTAATCAAATACTGACATATGACCAAGTTGTATCATGGGTTTGAAATCGTTTGAATAAATTCATTGTGAAACGTATCCTTTCATTGTCATATGCTATTATTACCTGCACCAAAATAGGAAGTCTGGACACCCTCGTTCATTTTACCTTGAAATAAGGGAATCCAGCGCCGGGGCAATTTTCCGAATTGAAGTTCATTAAGCACATCAAATGGGTAAACGGAACGAGATCATTCGTGCGTACGAAAAGAAATTATGGACCTTAGTCAGTCGACCACGTGAAAATTCAGAGAGCGAAATTTCGCAATTCACCCTCTCATTCCCCAAGGAAGAAAAAGGCAAACGGGCTGGGCATTCAGTCAGACCTAAGTGGACCTTCCCAATAAGTCACATTCCCGAAAATATTTTATAGAAGTTTGTTTTATTAGACGAAAATGTGTAAAAATCATTAAATGCAATGAATGAACTACAACAATAAGTCGACCGCAACTGGAGTAAGTTTGGAATGTCTCTCGTAGCGAAGATTGGATCAAAAGTATTACTGTAACGGAATAATGATTTAAAGAATTTACTTACTTAACATTTTTATCTCTGTGATAGAGGTATGTGTAAAAGTATGAAAAAGTATGATACTCGCATAGGAAAATAGATAAAATTATTTCCATTGACATTTTATCTTGGTTTAACCTCTAAAAAACCAAATTGAGTCATTGAAATATCAAAGGGCTATTTTAAGTGTCTAGAGAAGGACATCCATATTACACTACACGATTGAAATCTGTCCAAATAATCGCATATTGGGATCGTTGGAAAGCATATGATATAAATTGTCTCCCCAACGAATAGGAAACGTTCTGTTCCCTTACGATTGGGAGCGTACGATTGGCCGCTAGAGACAATCAAGTTTCATACTAAATTCTTTGTGCGGGAAATGATGCCCATTTTTTCCCAGTTCGTAGCAATACAACTGTTTATCTTTCGAAGTAGTTAAAAGATATCCGTTCCTAAAGTTGAGATTGCATTCTTTTAGTGAAGTACCGCAATCTTCGTCAAACCGAGATTTGATAGCAATCTCAACCATTTCAATCGCAAAGTGGAATACGGCCTTAAAGGATTTTTACCATGCTACGAAACTCAATATGAGAATCAGATCTCCCTTAAGAGACTGAAACCAATTTATAGCGTTTTCTCTATCCCGCCTGTCGTTTCACATTGCTAGTCCATCAATTTCCTCGATTTACCCACTCCTATATTCATCTAAATGTCTCCATCTTTTGGTTTTATTCATTCACTGCTGAAAAAAGGAACCTGAAATTCTTTTACATTGGTTTTTGCGTCCATAAATAATCTCGAATCGAGAAAAGACTTAATAAGCCTTAATATTTACCACAGATAATTACAGAGATCAAGAGCTGGCAGGAGACTATTAGATAGAGAAATCTGTGATTCGATAGTCGCTAGAAATAATGTGATAGAAATAGTCTAATGCAAGAGATGAAGTAAATTAAACCACTCATTTTAAATTACCTCCTCCATTACTTCTAGCGTCTCCATTTAAAATTTAACGTGGACATCCATAAAATTGTCGGCCGGGTTAGCCTGGATGTAGAGTGCTAGGTGGTTAACCAAAAGGTCTCTGGTTCGAGTCCCGCCTACGGCTTTTATAGTTTTTTTCATGATTTGAAGAGGTGCTAAATGACCATACGTCGACGCACCCTATACTACGAACATCCACAAATTTATTTTTCCCAATATTCTTCGATAAATGAGTTAGTGCTGATATAAGTATTCCGAAGGTATTTTAGTAAGAATTTAAAAACAGTCCAAATTCAAGCAGATGTGATCTTTGTATATTATTGCATATGTGATACTTAATTAACTTATTAATACCACCTGTAGAGATTTAGAGTGCAATGAGAATTCAGTTAATCGCATAAGGAATTGTACTATAATAATAAAATAGTAATATAATTACAGGAAGCGGATGAAGCAGAGACGCCAACTCAAGAACAACATTCCTATCAGGAAGAAGAAATCAATTCCCAAAAAGAATGGCAGTCGTGAAATAAAGTACAGGCCCATAAAAAAATTAAAGCGAGACAACATTAAGAAGGATAAGAGGCGTGGACGGGCTTGGTGACAAGAGAAGAGGAAAAAGGTAGCCATGGGCACATAGTCGTGCTCCAGAGGAATGGGCAACGTCAAACGGACAGTGCAAGTGATTAATGAAAAGACCTTCCGAAGAGTGGGCGAATACAGGAGCCCTCGGAAGACTCCGATAAGGAGATGAGTGAAACTAATCGGATATATTCCGAGACGCAGCAGTTCACTTGGACACCAGTTCGCAGGGGGAGGGGCGAAGATGAAAGCTGTACCGAAGAACAGTTCCAAGGTCCAATTACGAGGACCGGTTAATGGAGAATATTAATCCAAAAAACCACGAGAAAACTAAGACCAAAGAAGTACAGAGAACCCATGATTGGTCACCCGTTAAAACAATGGGTGTGCGATGAGTGTATTTGGTCGTATGACGTTCTCAAGAACCAAGAGGTACGTTAGAACATTGAAGGCATTCTTTAGGACGAAATCGTTTGATGGTTACATGCTGACTATATTTTTTCCATTTTACATTCAACCTATCATTTTCTACTAAGTCTATGACTTAACGCAGGGGTTTCTAACCAAGGGTACCAGTACCCTTGGTTAGAACGGGGACTGGAAGCTTGTCCAGGTGGCAAATAAATAAGCATATTATGATTTTTACAAGGTAAAAAATATAGATATACGTATTACAAATGAAAAATAAATAAAGATTTTGTGGAAACTTAATTATTGTTTAGTTATTTTATCCTTTAAATTCGCAAATGTAAGCAAGACTATCTCTTGTTATAATTGATAGGTTTCAGTGGATAATTGATGAGCCAAGGGGGTACGGGGACAATAAAGTTAGAGAATCTCTGAGTTAGGGAAGTAGACGCGGAAGCGACAAGCAACAATTGGAGCAGGTGCCTAGTCAAATTATTTGTCAAAAAAACGAGAATTCCGGAATAATGGGTAAACTGTTGGTGACAGTTTCTCATTTTTTCCTCCCCTGCTGTCATCATCATCTGCTTCAGGATTCCCGATCCTGTCGGAGGCGAGTCGCTGCAACTAGCAGACGAGGAAACGATAAAGAAAGAGAGGTATAAAACGGGGTGACGGGGAAAAAATCGGATAAAGAAAACGGACACGGAAAATATACCGATCGAATCCCAGACGGGTTGAAATGGATTGTCTGAAGACGGAAAGACCCCATGCACTCAAAGAGCACTCGCCCCACCGAGGAGTTCCTTCTCCTTCTTCCACTCCTTTATCTCCACTCTTTCTCTTCAGCCCTCTACATCTCGTCATAAATACATGCCGATATATCCCATCCCTCTCTCACTCTCTCCCCCCGCTTCTCACCGAAGAGTCTCGGCTCGCATTCTTCCGCCTGCCTTCAGCCATTTTGCTCCGCTCATTTTTGTTCCCTCGAACACGCGTATGTTTTTTTACATGAGACCGCTAGTGTCTCTTTTAGTAATACATAGGGAGGCACGTCTTTACTTTCTTCCCCCTCCCCCAACCTCCTGCACGCTTGATACTAGGATTTTTAACCTCATTAGACGAGAAAATTGCGACGAAGCATTCAAACGAACGCGTATGCATTCCCCATATTATTTTTTTACCTCCTTACTCTAGTCGACATTACATAAAATTCCAGGAGAGATTGTATGGTTATGTATCTATACAAGTCACCACTTGTCAGCGAGAGATTCGTTACGTCGCTTTTTTCCGTCAGAACTCAAGTACGGGATGTTCTAGTTGGCGGTGGGTTAAAATCTCCTTGTAATGCGACGTTGTTTTCCGTGAAAAACCGCTGAAAGGAAGCGACTCGCGATACCATCATGGAGTGGGTTAGATGACAAACATTAAAAATGTCAACGACGGGGATTTTGGAATTGAAAGCAAGAAGTTAGCGATCTCCAGGATATTCTTACATCCGGAGTCCATATAAAAAGTGTTTACTTAGTAACGTTTTCACTAAAACAGTTAACTTTGTGCCTGCCGGGTTAGTCTGGTAGTAGCGTGCTCGCCGGCTGACCCAAAGGTCGCGGGTTCGAGTCCCGCCCAGGACATGAGTGCTATGTTTGTCCAAATGGGTTTTTTCTATGACATGAAGAGGTGCTAAATGGCAATAGCCATCGATGTACCCTATTAACAAAAATATTACTACTACTGCATTAACTTCGTTTTATTCTTCCTTTGGTTGATACAAAAATACAAAATAAGATATTTTTTAGTGAACTCATTGAAAAGTTATCTTTCTTTACAGTCATTCTATAGACTGTCTGGTACAGAGATATTTGATACAAACTTATTTTGCAACGACGTAGACTGTTCATGTTGAGTTCATCCGCGCCATTAAAAATTAAACTTACGACCTTTTTCTTAACCGTAAACCGAAGCACATTAAATTAAGTTAGGATTCTACAATATCAAGGTTTATTATGCAGATAACGAAAGATTTGTGATTGTAAATATTTTCGACAATGGGTCATTGCATCATTAGGGGAATTAAAAAAACGGAGAATTATCAATCATTGTTCTTTTTGAAAATCAAGAAAACCAGGAAAATTATGGAAACTATTCATCCGAAGACGAGTGCTAACGATTCCTTTCTAGCCTATACTGATACTCTCTTTTTATGTAAGCACCCGTTTATATTTAGAACAAGGAGACATTGGGGTCCGTGAAATCGAACTTAGTAAGATAAGAGGAAGATGGCGGAAGGGATTCATATATTCATCGTTACACCGCAATACACTTATTCACGAAACAAATATGATCCAAGGGTACTGCATGTAGTTCATTGAGTATTTACGAGAAAACACTATGCAGGGCTAGATTTCGAAAACGTGTGGATTATATAGACGATGAACTCACTAGCCAGTAAATTATGATCCGTGGACCTCCAATGCCTATTAAACAATGGGAGGAGGAGACAAAACGTCAAACAATTCCAAGAAAAATACGTAAACACTAAAGGAATGCTAAAAAAATATTTTTAAGGGATTTATGCATCGGAAATGGGACGACGGGGAGGGGTCTTTGATCAATAGAAAGGAAAAGGTCATTAATCAACGTAGCCACGACAACTGGGTAGCATCAAGGGAATCGTGGTGTCGCCCTGGGTTGTCATTACTGCACTACTCTCTCTTTCTATCTCCTTTTCTTTGCGATATATTCGCGCTTACAAAGGTCTCCCTCTTGAAGAGAAATTCGAGACAACTGTGGCAATTTCCAAGCAGAGAATTGTTGTAGAACACATTGTAGTAAAACACTTGTAGAACATACTTTTCCTTTTTTATGTTTAAAAGTGCTGTTTTTATTCTCAGTATGAATCTCTTCCACCACATCACGCCTGATTCGGTGAAAATTACTTGTAGAACACATTGTAATAAAAAGGTAGGACACTAAATTGCTTGAAATGATAAAAATATCCTAAGAGTATTGCCTTCGGTGCTGTCCAATCGTTGGCACCTTCAAATGATTATTATATCCAAAGAAAATAATAACTTTAGAGATGTGAGATTGTTGTAATACCAACAAAATATTTTAGATAAAAAAGACAATACTGAAAATATACTGTGCTGTAGAATATTCAGTGCTGTGATGTCTTTTCGTTACTATTTTTCTTGTATAGGTGGAATTTTTCGCCGTCACTTGGAAACTATTCATCATAAGATACGCGCACTTGTTTTTTCCACAATTTTTACTTCACTACTTAGCTTTCGACTGTTAAGTCGTCTGATACAGCAAAAGCTCGGAATTTTCTGCTTCTGGTAAACCTGATGATGACTTAGCGGCCGAAACCTGTGTATTGAAAAATAAATTGTGGATACAATAAATTGCGTGTATTTATGGTGGGATTTGTTTATACTGATCCTATGAATAACCTTGTACATCTTGAGTCCTGAGAAAGAGTGGACGACTGCCTCCAATCCATCCAAGGATGAATAATGAACAAAATATCACATCTCCCTCTCTCTCCCTCAACTCCCTTTAGGTGGGGGGGGGGGGGGGGGGGGAGGCGGCCCCCCCACTTGACTGGGGAAGCCGAACCGACCTCTTACACCAGGACTCGGCCCGCGTTGGTCTGGGGGTCTAACGCCACCCCCCCCCCCCTCCCCCCTCCCCCCCCCTCTC